>CAEGAD010044683.1:0-29436 GCA_903067055.1 Poeciliopsis paucimaculata
TTAAGTCTGGTTCACACGGCACGATTTAAGGATTGTCGGCCAATTTTCCAAACCTCTGTGACCACAGAGCTGATAAAAGTTCCAACAGGTTCCATCAGTTCTTGTGTCCAGCCACACGGCAGGAGCAACACACCACAAGAACCGATTCCACTCGCATCCCGGTTCTAGAAGAAAATCCTGTAAAACCCCCAAAACACCATAGTGAATTTAGTATGACGATGTAGAAGCAACAGTGATAGTTTGTGGACTCATTTTAAGCAATAAAAGATGAAACAAGAAGAAAAGGGAGCAAGGGAGCTATTTGCTGCACTATGATTTAGAGGCGAGTTTTCTTTTGCCGTAGTTAACATTTTTCTTGCACTATGTTTAGTGCAAATGTGGTTACATGTAGCCTCACGTCTTAATTATATGATTATATTTTTACTGTTTGATGTTTTCAATGTAAATAATGGATAAATAGCCTACATTAATTTTAAAATCTTGCTGTGTGAACCAGGCTGTAGTAAAAAATAAAGTTGTGTTTTACTAGTCACAAATACAATCTGCCTGCAATGCACATGGCTAGTGTCAGTGTCAAGCTCTGACTGAATGAATAGCCTTATTGTTTTAACCTTGCGTTAATGATGGATAGCTGAAAAGTTACCAGGTTTATCAACTGCCAGTTTCGCTCCAGCTTCTCTCCTCGTCATTTCTGTTCATATTCCTTCTACGAAATGTTGAATAAACATTTATGCTGTTACTTTCTACATGTTATCTCTGATGTCCACTGAACTCTTGGTTGCGCAATGTCAGCTGTTTGGGATACCCCTACATGCTTACGTCACCACGCTTTCTGATTGGCTACCTGTCACATTATACAGGCTGCATTCTCGCTCCGGTTGGCAAAACCTCACACACTGCAATAGTCGGGACAAGACAATTCAACATGTTGAATATGCCCGATTTTAGATAGGAGCAGTAACGTTCTAAGATTGTTGTGAGGTGAAAGTTGGGGCAAAATTTTTAAAATTATGCCATGTGAACTATGCCTTAGCGGGCACACCAACATGCAGAAGCATTCTCTGACACATCAGCCCCCCACCCTATAGCACTCCTTGCATCATAGCTGCCAGAAATGATAACAGAAGAATATAAGTATGTTGTATGCAACTGCTACCACATGTAGTAGTAAATGAAGCAGCCTGGTGTAATCCAAGAGAAAGAACTCCAAAAGCATGGGGTGACTAAAGGAAGGCTGGAGGAGGCTGAGTGAACTGAAATGAGCTGGCCGTGTCTGCATGTTGGAAGACGGTCCACAGGGACTCACTGCTGGGAGTGATGTTCCAGGAAGGCCCTGGGGCCACCATGGTATCCACATCACAACATGTTATGTTGCTGGTTTCCAGTAGATGCAAGAACAGGCTTTATGGAGCATTAACACTGTTAATGACTGCTGTAATCTGTGGGATTGTTACTGTTAATGAAGAGATGACGGAGCTCTGTGGGGTTTTCTCTTTGTGTGCAGAATGGTTCTTTGAATTTGGTTTCGTCATCCCAAACTCTACCAACACATGGCAGTCTCTGATAGAAGCAGCTCCTGAGTCCCAGATGATGCCAGCCAATGTCTTAACGTAAGACAGCTGTCTTCTCCTCTTTCTGTTTCAGTTCAGACATCACTCATTCTGAATACCATCATGTTGTGTTTATGCCTTTTGAATTTTACTACTATGTAAATGATTATGGTATTAGTTTTTTGCCTTGGAACCAGAATTACTACATCTTTCCTTTTTATTTAAATCTTTCTCTTTTCATCTCTCTCCAACGTACACTGAGATACCCTACCTGGCCAATATACTATTGGATAATTATTGCACAGAAAACTGTGTTCCAACTGCAGTAATTAATTTTATCCCAGCTGATGCGAATATTAGCTTCTCATTTCTTAAACAACCATATAGAAGGATACATCCTGTGGTTATGGGTAGAATGTTTGCTGTTTAAGAAGGAATCACTGCCATCAAGTAGAGGAAACATTTAAGGAGATGCAGAAATGAATAAACTTGGGTTGAGAACCATCCAACATATGATTAAAGACTGGAAGGATAGTGAGGAACTATTGTCTATGAAGAAGAAATGTGGTCTGAAAAATATCTTGAAAGATTGTAACTGGTGATGGCTTTTAAATGTTTGATGGCATCAAATCAAAGAAAAACAACAGTAGAACAAAGTTCAATGTTTGACAGTTATAGTAAGAGCATTTCTACATGTACAGTGTGAAGGGAACTCAAGAGATTGTGATGAACAGCTACAAGAAAACCACTAACAGGTGAGGCTATGTGGAGAAAAAAATCTTCATTCTGCAAGGAATTCTTAAGATTGGACTCTATAGCAATCTCACAAGGTCATGTGATCTGACGAGTCCAGATTTACCCTCTATCAGATTGATGGGCCCATCAGGGTACGAAGAGAAGCAGATGAAGATCTATAACAGGACTCCAAATTTTTTTACTTGTTACAAACCTGCTCTGCCATAACAT
Organism: Poeciliopsis paucimaculata; assembly: GCA_903067055.1. NCBI lineage: Eukaryota > Metazoa > Chordata > Actinopteri > Cyprinodontiformes > Poeciliidae > Poeciliopsis > Poeciliopsis paucimaculata. Next base: position 2,517 of record CAEGAD010044683.1, read on the forward strand.
ATAGATGAAGCCAAACATTTATGTAAGCTGATCCTGAACTACCTGGCCAATAAATCTGCTGATCTGGTCACAAGCTAAAGAGACAAAACAGAAAACTCTACAAAGTGTACACATCCAGCTAAACGTTAGCCGACTTAGCATTAGCTGCAGGCAGAGTGAGTGGAGGGTGGAGGACTTGACTCCACCTGCTGTTCTTTCTTTTCTTGTTCTACAGAGAAGGAAATGTTTCTTCTCATGTCCGCTCCTCCCTCTCACTTTTTTATCCTCAGCACATAGGGGGGTCAGTTCATCAGTTGCATTGAATGCTGCCAGGACTCTCACACCAAGCTACATTAAAAACCAAGGATGTTGCAAGTGTGGTCTTGAGTCCATTATGTCTGAGACGGAGACAGTACCAGGACTCATGTACCAAAACATCACCTTCATGCTAAAATTTTTTGAACCAATTAAAATAGATAAGAGATTTTTAATAACAAGGAGGTCTGTGAAACCTGCAGCACTGCCACACCTGCATGGAGATCTGTAGCAACAGTGGTTGGATCTGAAACCAGGAGAACCAAGTTATTGGTCGGATCGCTGCTGTACAAATAAAGCATTGATTTTCTTTGAGCAGAAAGATCTCATTTACACTTTGATGTCTTGTGTTTCAGTGGTAATGTGATCATAGAGACAAAGTTCTACGACAATGATCTTCATGTGAGTACTTCCAGGGTTCGGCTTTTCTACATCTGACATCTGAGCCTTGACCTCTGACCTTCCAACCTGCTGATGTCCTGCCAAGATCTGAAAATAAACCATGACAGTTAGCTACAGTCTGCGGCCGTCACCTGTTATACAGTCATGAATCAGCATGTTTAGGCTGAACCCTCTGTGCTGCCACCATCACTTAAGTGAACTTTATGTTTTGTTCTATTTTCTTTTTGGAGAAGAGAAATTAGGAAGAAAAAAAAAATCCCTGATTTGAAATTACGTCTATGTTGCCCCTTTTAATGCTTTGCTTGATCTTCAAGGTTCACTAATTCAGGTCAAGCTATGAATAAAAATGAGCATTTACTCAGGAACACAGTGGCAGACATCTGCCTTTATGTTGAAGAGAAAGTCAGAGAAAATGCTCTGAACATTTTTTAGTTCAAAGCTGAGATGCGCTTCATTAAAATTAGCCTGAACTATGAAAGCAAGGTCAAGATGAGTTCAGTTCTTGGATTACATTTTAAACTCACACACATACACAATGTACTACACAACTCATTATAAGACACACATTCTCATTTTTCTTAAAGCTGTCCTACATTACCTCCAGAAGAGGTAATGAAGGTCAAAATATTGATTAGAACTAGTGGCCCTGTACCTGCTGGGCTTTGTCCACCAAACTCACTCTTGTGATGAATTAGTCACTGCTTACTTAGCACCGGTTTGTCCACTACTGAAGGGGGGATCTGTGTCACTACCCCCTGCTCCCCTTTGTATACATCAAATCTCTCAGGCACATATGGAGACTGACAGACGGTGAGACGGCAGTTCTGATCTGAGCATCGAAACTGTCTGGAGAACATCCAGGGGACTGGGCCCGGGTCAGGATTTGTTCTGAAGAGGACGCTTATCTCTGGGCTGCCTCTGGAGGGGAGGCACGCTTCTGATAACACTTATACACTACAATAGTTGTAGGTTTCAGAGAAATCAGCTTGTAACGCAGTCAAACATATACAAAACACTGAATTATCCGGACTCTCTCGAGTTAACCTTAAATACTGTTGAGATGTTCTTGGAAGGTAGTTTGTGTGACGTTCACCAGCAAACCACTAGTTTTTTTGCAGTTATTTTGCTCCTTTGCTTTAATGTCAAAGATCAACTTGATTCAGAGGTTAAACTTCTTAATTTGTCTGATGTAGATAATTCATTGGCTTGTTTTTGTATCTAGCTATGTCTTTTTCCATCAGAGTCCTGTCTGCAGCCTGGCTCTCTACCTTCTGGCTTGATTTGGACATTGCATCAATTCACTGTGTTTCTGTTTCTCTTAGCTTTTGGAAAAGTTGTGTAAAATAGCCATGTGTTTTAATATGACAGGATTTATGGATTAAAGTCATACAATGTTGTAATAACATGTGTGTGTGTTTGTTCCTTACTATGTTGTTATAATTTTGTTTTAAATTCTAAAACAATTTCTGCATCTGGAAGTGTATCTGATCTGTGTTCTAATGAGAACTAGGAATCATATTTCTATGATCAGTTGTACTGATTTACTTCAGTTTTATGTGGTCCTCTAAATATACTCTCCTTGAACTGTGGTTCATCTTAGCTGTTCTCTAAATTGAGTAAAGTAAAGCGCCTTTCAGCTGTATAATAGCAGCAGTTAGTTCACAGTAGCCACAGCTGCTGAACCCTTCTACCTTTTGTTTTTCAGATATTTTTTCATGTTTAATCCAGATATTTACAATTCCAAATTATGATTAAAAAGCCTCTTAGTTTTAGTTTCAGAAATTTTGATAATAATTTGGACACATTGAGACACTGAGTTTCATTCTCAATACCCTTTGTATATTGAGATACAAATTTTAAGTCATCAAATTACTGTCAAGATAAATATTTATTATATTAGTAAACCATTTCAATGTATGGAGCCCCTAAAGGTACTTAGAAATAAATAAATGAACTTTCTCGTGCGCACCAGATAAGGTTTATTTTTCGTTCAACGTCCCTTTCGGGACTTTGATCCGACTGATCAGCCTCACATGCTCAGTGGTTGTAGATGGGTTGTATTGGTTGTTCTGTTGTTCCCTACTGCTATTACGTTTCTATATCGTTAGGGGGCAGCACAGTGAACGGTATGGCATTTTTTTAAGAGGAAGAACTTCATGTTCCATAAACTTTGCGGTCTCGACCTTGGATATTGTACCGTCAAGCTGCAGCATGGGGAGTAAGGAGCCGAATGTAAGTGCTTTAAATAAAGGTGACCTAACCAGTGTGTCGCCCTTTTTCTTGATGTGTTATTAGTGGAGGTGAGCTGCTTACCGAGGGAAGGTTCACTCCTTTAAAGGAGCCTCCATTATGAGGCAGCTCATGTTGAACGAGCTGCCTCTGCTTTGCTACCGTTAGCCTCCATCATAGCTGCGTATGAGTTTAGTTTGGTCAGGAGGCGGAAACAGCGCCGTGCTCCTCAGGACTGTTCGGAGGAACACTTCCAGTGTTCAGCCGCAGACTCCTTGTTTTACTCTGAAATTACTTTTGCCAGGTTATTTTTCCTCTTAACTGATCTCTTAAAGCTTCTGACTGGTACTTTTATAAAATTCCCAATTTAACTTCATTTAGACACCTTGATGATTAGCATGTTCTCATTATCTTTATTCATACAAACATGCAGCGCTTCATTCAGCACCTGAGGGATCTGACTGGCCGGATGTCTTCGTCTGGGGGCAAAGGAGCAGGACTGGGACTGAAGCTGCTGCTGGGAGCTGGAGCCTTAGCATATGGCCTTAAAGAAGCCACCTACACAGGTACACTGCCTTAACGGCCATCGGGGCCAGGTCAGGGCCTAGTTTGGGCCCCTGTCCAAGTCTAATTTTCCACAAACAACCTGAGAGTAGCTTCCCCATCAGCTGGAATATCACAGAAAAGGGAATTTATTTCTATCTTGATATGTAAATGTTAAATGTTTCCAGCCTTGTTCTCATAGGTAACATGGTTATTGGTCATTGTGGTTGAGGTGCATTATTGCTGTATCCAGACATAGTAATGGAAAGTTCAGTGAAACGAAAAACATGGATGCCCACATCTTCAATACGGTTGTCAAATAATACCAAGCCTTATTTGACAATAAGGCTTTGCATTCTCTCTTCTGGTGGAGAGAACCAGAATCTATTGTTGGTTGCCTCCAGTTATAGAGGGTTTGGTTCTGGTTCTGGGTCTGAATGTGGTCCACTGGGTTTTCTGAAGTCCAGTGAACTCAGCTACCGACCAGGACATTTTAGAGAACTTCATGCTGCTCCTGCTGACCAGCTGGATGGAGATGCTGATCTCATTTTCCAGCAGGATTTGGTCCTGGCCCACAGTATCAGGACCTCCTCTGTCACCATGGTTTCGCCTCCAGCTGTTGAACTATTTCACTGTGAGGAGAAAAATGTTTGTTTTGCTAAAGTGAACAGGAGCAGATCTCACTCTGAGCTATTAGGATCCACTAGAATAAAAATTAGGGTTGGATTAACTCAAACAAAACAGTTTTCAAGGTCTGACTTTTTTTTTCCTTCTTTTTTTTCCTGTGTTTTTTTCAGCAGTGTATTTTAACTGAAATTTGCCCTGTGTGTGTGTGTGTGTGAGCAGTTGAGGGCGGCCAGAGAGCCATCATCTTCAGCAGGATTGGGGGGATGCAGATGGACACCATTCTGGCTGAGGGGCTTCATTTCAGGTACACTCTATCGCCTTCTGTTGGCTGGAAGAGCCAGCCAGCAAAGTGTTGTTTGCTGGACAAATTTCAAACTGCACCATTCTAATGTCCATGCTGCAGGATCCCGTGGTTCCAGTATCCAATCATCTATGATATTAGAGCTAAACCTCGCAAAATTTCCTCACTGACTGGAAGCAAAGGTGATAAACACTGAACACATACCTACTCACTTCAGTTTCATTCTGTGTTCTTCAGCCAAGTAGAAATGTTGTGAATTTTGTTACTAAAGTTAATGCAAAATACTGTTAGAAAAGCATGTCCTACATTAAGAGCTTTTTATGTTTTATAGTGTTTGATAAATATGAAATCCATGGATGGATGGATGTTAAAAAATCTTATTTTTGCATGTGTTGTCTCCTGTAAGAACTGCTAATAATAGTTTAGTGGAATTCAATTTAGAAATGGTTCTATTCGGTACAATCCAGCACTACTGGACTCTACCTCTGTATACACACACAGTCCAGTAACATTTTAGCTTAATTCATGTAGCAACTTAAAAAGTAAGCAGTGTTACACATCATGGATTGTGTTGTCATAGCAACAGTCTCTCTGAGGTTAAGCTGTAGAAATGTAAACCATAAAGTTCATGGAAGGTCTTAAAATGAACCTCAACAGATAGCTTTTACTGGCTCCTGCTTTTCTTTCACTTCAGTAGAAATATGAGAAGTATGGAAATTTATGTTTGTGCAGATCTTCAGATGGTGAATATTGGAGTGCGGGTGTTGTCCAGACCCATGGCGTCCAGCCTGCCTGTAATGTACCAACAACTAGGGAAGGACTATGATGAGAGAGTTCTGCCTTCTATTGTCAATGAAGTCCTCAAGTCTGTTGTGGCCAAGTTCAACGCTTCACAGCTCATCACGCAGAGAGCACAGGTGCTGCTAGCTCCCACACTGTCTGCCGTTTCATATTGCAGCACCGATAAATCAGTCCCGGTTCCCTTCATTTTGGGGGATTGGTGATCAGCCAATGATCACCTGATACTTGCATGAAAAATAGATCTGATCCACAGATGTCTGAAAATATCCACTGTACTCTTTGCTCTGCAGTGAGAGGACAGCCTGACTGACCAGGTCACGTCTGCATGTTAACAAGTCACTGCACTGTTAGTTTAGTGACTTTATCATTATATTTAGTAACTTTTCAGGAAAAAAAGTGGTATTGGTAGGCCTGTCGTGATGAACAATAAATCAATTAATCGCACGATAAATGAAAACTATCGACCTCATTTTAATTATCGGCTTTATCATTTCCTCCGGCCTTTTTCTTTTTCTGTTGATGACTGAATGAAAAAAGACTTAACTCTGGTGCTCTCCACTGACCCTCCCTTCCTCATTTCCTTAGTGTAATGTCCAGTGCACACTTCATACACAATCTTAGAGCTGTCGGCCGATTGTTGGCCTGTTTTCAAAACCTGAGAGAGCACAAACTAGCAGACAGAAATCCTAGGTATAATGGTTCAATTGGGTTCAATCGGGTTCAATTGTGCCGTGTGGTGTCCAACAATGGGCACAAAATAGTGGCTACAAGTCCAATTAACTAATTGTAAAACCAGGCATTAATCAATGCTTCACTACAATCCACCTGCAATGCATGTAGCTAGTGTCAGTCCTGACTGAATGAAAATCATTATAATCTATTTATATCTCGTTAACGAAGGAGCTGAAAAATTACCAGGCTTATCAACTGTGGTAGCGATTTCTCTCCAACTGCTCCCCTTGTTATTTCTATATTCTTTGCATAAAATGTTGAATAAACATTAATGTTATTTCCACATATCATCTCCAATGTCCGCTGGGTTCCGGTTGCAGCGTGTCAGCTGTTTGGGATTCCCCTCCATAATTTCCACCCACGCTTTTTGATTGGCTACCTGTCACCGATCATCCTGTCAGCAGGACTAACAGGCTAACGGCCTGCTGACCTAAAACCTGGGATCTAAAACCCCTGATTTAGATCAGAGCGGCCAAGACGATCTACCATAACACACCACACACTACAGGATGATCGGTTACGAACTCGCAAACGACAATCTTAGAGAACACCCAAAGTTCTCAGATTGTCCGATGGGGAAAATAGGGGCAAAAAAACGCTGTAGTGTGAACTATTGCATCAGGTAGTCGGATGTGTCCATCTTCTCTATTTAAATCTAATGATTACTGAAGGGCAATATAGCATAATCTGCAGTCTTTTGGTTGAATGCAGTATTTATTTCCTCTTTGGCTTTATGTTTAGTTTTTACTCATTCTCAGTCTCCATTTTTTTGTTAATGGAGACTGAGAATCCATTTTATTTTTGGTTGTTTTGTTTATTTTGTTTATCAGTTCCATTGTTAAGTGTTCTTTTGAAAATAAAGTGTATCTATTTTTGGCAGGAAATCGCATGCATTATTATATCATTTCTATTAAATCAGTGTAAAAATATCTTCAAACAATATTATTGTGTATCGCAATAATTTTTGAGACAATAATCGCTCAGCAAAATGTGTTATCGTGACAGGTATAGATACTGATCAAAATTAGAATCAGCAGGTCAGGTTTTGGTGCAGGCGTAGCTTTTTCTGCTGCCCAGTTGAAACTGTTGTTGGTGTCTCCAGGTTTCCCTGCTGGTGCGCAGAGAGCTTGTTGAGCGAGCAAAGGATTTCAACATCATTTTGGATGATGTGGCCATCACAGAGCTGAGCTTCAGCAGCCAGTACACTGCTGCTGTGGAGGCCAAGCAAGTTGGTGAGTCTGGACCTGTTGGCTAACATTATACTGACGCTGGTGAGAAATAAAGCCACTAATACGTGTTTCCATACAGTCAGGACCAAAGCTGTTGAGATTTAGGTTCAAAGTTCTTTTCCAATTCGACCAACAAGAGTCCTGAATCTGAGCAGGCTTTGGTATTGAGACCTTCCAATCTGTAGGGTTTGGAACTCCTCAGTAAACATAGATCATTTAAAACCAGAGGAAACATGCAGAAAGCGTCTTAGACATACAAGACTGTGTTTAATTGTAATGGCAATAGAAATTTTTCCAACTGTAATGTTAATCTGCCTTTTTCACAAAAAATATAAATAAAACATATTTTTTTCACAACTGTCCCTCTGCTTACTTAGATAAGCATTTATTTCTTCAGAGCGTTTCCCTTCCAGTCACAAATACTTGCTGGCTAAGTACAAATCATTTAAACTCTGACCCTGCCAGGCTTATGAGTACTGTTGGACTTAACATGGTATAAAAATATTCAGATTAAGTGAGCAGTGAACACTTGGATTTCAATTCCTAAGATCTGCTGGAATAGAACACCAGGCATTGAATAAAACACTACCAAGAAGAGTTTATTAAATACTGCTTGTGCATTTTTAGCCCAGCAGGAGGCGCAGAGAGCACAGTTCTACGTAGAGAAAGCCAAACAGGACCAGAGACAGAAGATCATTCAGGCAGAGGGGGAGGCAGAAGCTGCTAAAATGGTAACTGAATGTGGACTGAAGCAGATCCAGCTGTGTTTGTTTTTAATATGGAGTCCAACTCTAGATGTTAGCTCAACATCCACAAGTCATCTTTAGTTGCTGTTAAAGCTGCAGTGTGTTTATTTACTTTAAAAAAAAAAAAAAAAAGTATTTTACCCATTTGTTCTGTGACCATATTGATTGTACAATAAAAATCCAGCTCCTCCACCTCCTCCCAGTGCTACTATCAGTCAAAAACAACCAATCAGTCAGGTCTTAGCACTGTCAATCATGTTTGTGTACACACTGCTCACACTCAGTTCCATTCCTCTCTGCTACACTAGTTTCCCGCGGCAGCTGCTGTCATCAATGCTCAGGCTAGTGGCATAGCAACTGATGACAGCAGATAAAGTTTTTCTGGAATAGTAAGCTGTTTATCTGCTGGTAGCACATTTAGCAGCACATAGACCAGCACAACCTTCCTCTTGTCTCTGATTGGTTGTTTTTGACCAGGTGGCGTATTAGCATCTACTAATGCAGATGCTAATAGTAACACATGGAGGAGGTTGATTTATGCCCCCCACAGATTAAGGATCTCATATTATATAATCATGACATAGTAACAGTTTTTACAAACATGTAAGAAAACTTTTTTTTTTTTTTTTTTGTAAACGTTACATATTTAGACTTCTAAGTGCTTAATAATTGGCCGTTGACTTGATTAGTTCAGTGTAATGTTACCTGAAGCCATTTTCAACAACCTTCTTGATCGGAATAGTGGTATGTTTACATCTCAGTATGTAAAAGGTCAGTTTTAGTGTGTATGTGTGTTTCTGACTTTGCATTATACTTAAGCTTATGTTAACTAAGCACTATTTGGTTTCTCCCAGTTGGGCCAAGCTGTGACCAAGAACCCTGGTTACCTGAAGCTGAGGAGAATCAGAGCAGCTCAGAACATTGCTAAGACGGTTGGTATGGTCGGCCTCTTCAGGAGCTTTGCTGATGATGAATTATGCTAAGTTGAATGTCTGCTTCTAGGTGTCTGCATCTCAGAACAAAGTGTACCTTAATGCTGACAGTTTGGTTCTGAATCTACAAGATCAGACATTCTTCAACAGGTAGGTTCCACTGCCAGACTCTGCTTCATCTATCTGACTCTTTATCATATTTAACTCTTAACTTCTACTTCCCATTTCATTCTGAATGCTTCCCAATTAACAGAAAGGCAACAAAGTAATCTTTAAGGATTAAAAGCGTGTTGGCATAGCAGCATGTTTATTTCCTTTCACTTGGCATTACTGATGTTCTCTGGCTTTAGAGTTTAAATGTTGAGGCTCATCTTTGAAAGTTTAATATAAGGGTGTCATTAATGCAGTTGCAAGCTGATGCCTAACCTGTTGGTATCTTCCACCCGCAGCTGCCCTTTCATTTCATCACCTGTCAAACATCTTAATATAAGATTCAAATATCAAAAACCCTGGATCTTAGATTATTTTATGCTGTTCTTTTTCCAGTTTTTCGACTGTTTTGAAGAAGTGAAGAGGACGTGACCAGTGGCAGCACAGCAGACATCTTATTAGACCCACAAAATCATCATCCATCAGTCTGGACAAGTGGGAAAGAACTGACATTGTTTTGTCTCCTGGAGATTTAGGAGTTGCTTTTATTACCTTTCGAAGTATGTACAATTATCTATGTGTAATAGAATAAAACTGGATTATGCACATTACCTCAGCGTAGTGTAGGAGCCTTTAAAACCTGTTTTAAATGACTGTTGCTTCTATCAGCAGCATTTGTATGTTAGATCATTTTTACTTGCTCTCTTTTTAATCAAACTAAGCTGCCCCATTTTTCAGCTTTAAACGCGTTATTAATAAAAACCTTTGTCACATTCAGAGTAATCTCAATAGGCTGATAATTAAATTTTATATGACCTGAATTCCACATAAAACATGCATTCTTTAAATTTGGACAAAATGAAAACTAAGCTGATGGTGTATTCAGTCAGATGATGAACAGGTTGGAACTGAGAAGATTATCCATTAAATGAGTTACCTTCAGAGGTAAAACCTGCTACAGATCTGTACATGGTTGGAGAGGGCAACAAATGACTAAAATAGAAAGATTCAGCCGGGAGAACATATAGCAGGTCATTCGATGTATTGCTATATCTACAGTCACTTGGTGACAGCAGTGTTCAAACTATTAGAGGTGATCTACATTAAAATACTGGTGCTAACAGAACTGAGGAGATGAGGGATGTTTTAAACACATCTACCACCATAGAGGAAAGGTGGAGAAGTTTGACAGTGAAAAGAAAAACAATGGAGGTTAGTAAAGCAAGTATGACAGTTTTAGGTCTAGACCAATATATTTTTAACTGAAAAAAGTCATTAGATTTACTACAAAGTCATTAAGACAATAAAATGTATCATTTATAACAGATAAAGCCATTATTTCTTTAAAAAAAATGTATAAGAACAAAGCTTTGATAGAGTGATTAGGATCTGACGTAATCAGCTCAGCAAGTCTGGTTTTTCTTTGAAATAAACAATTCTTTCTTGTGGCTCATGATTTGATTCTGATTAAATATTTTCCTATTTGTAAGACCAATAACTTTACAAGACCATCATTTACAACTTTGCTGTCATCAAAAAAAAACTCTTAGCCTGACTCTACTTCGTCTTAAGTGACTGTAGCGCTCAGAAAAAGGCCAAGATGTAGAGAAAGCCTATTAACTGGAACATAAAATGTTATGCACCTTCTGTCCAGTCCAGAGTTTAGTTGTCAATAAGCGGCTTTTCCCATGAGTTGCTGGTTGTCATTCACAAGAAGCTGACATTCACCAAACATTCTGATAAGGTCGACCAAAAAGTTAATAAGTTTAACTTCCTTTGCAAATGAAATCAGTTTGGATTATGTTAAAAGTTGTTTTTTTCTATAATTCTCTGGTAGAACATGTCCCATCACCTATGGGAGACAAAATCAAAACTAGTCAGAAACGTCACCAGTGAAATTCTTGGTATTAAATTTGCTGAATTTACAGAAACACTTTTAAAAAGTCACACAGAATACGTGCAGTGCTGCCCAGAAGAACTCTTCAGGGTGGATCCTACCATCAATTAACATTTTAATTAATAATTATTACAAAAGCTACTGATGTGATTCCCATCACATGTAGTTTTTTTTTTCTAACGGGTTATTGAAAAGGATGTGTACTCTTCTCATCAATCATTGGGGGGGAAAAAATCTTCCTTGGCATTTTCCAGTTTTTTACATATTTCCATGGTATTTTAACAATTTCACAATGAACTTCAGTGTTGGAGGTTGGAAGGCCTCCATGCCATCATCCACAGACTCAAGACAATGTGAACAACATTCTCCTTTGAGGTTAAAAGTAATGTTTAATATTACTTCATCAATCAGCTGAGGGTATGATTCATTTTGGGAATAAATGCATAAAAATGTATATACTTGCTGTGTGTTTATTAGGTTGGTCTTTAGTTTTGTATGCTATTTTTACCAGAGCTGTCAAGACTTGACATGTCAAATAAGAAAGGTTAATTTATTCATAAAATAAGTTCTGACTACGATGATTAAAGAGTTCACATAAGAACACCACAAAACAGCTGGATAAAGAGAGAGCTCTTTATGTCCTGAAATAACTTCTTAGAAGGATTTGGACATTCTACTTTTACAAAAACAACTCTGGATTTTTTGTACCAAACATAGGGAACAAATATGTTTTCAAAATGTGATAAATTTTGAAAGAAAAAAGACTTTGTCCTTTTTGATGAACCATCAGGTGAGTTCATGCCTTATGTAGGGATGCGGCTGCGCAGGTACTCCAACACTGCGTCGGTTCCCTTGGCAACAATGGCTGCTCTGGGAGTGCGGAAAGGATTCCCTTCCAGACTCAGGCATCTGAGGTTCAAACAAAGTTCCAGTTGACAAAGAGTAGGTTTTTACGTTGATTTATTGTTTTAGCTAAAAATACTAATTCAATAGCAAAACATGTAAAAATTTTCCCAATAATGCTTCTAACCTGAGGCTGGTACACAGGCCCAGTTCAGGAGGGACGCTGAGAAGGTCGTTGTTGGACAGATCCAGAGTGGACAGACTGAGCAGCTGCATCAGACGGCTGGGATCCACCCCAACCACCTGGTTGTTCCCCAGCATCACCGTCTCCAAGGTTACAATCTGATACAGAGCTTCAGGGAAGGCACTGAACCTGCATGACAACAAATCAATATCCCCCATCTTGTTTTTTACTTTCACTAGATGTAGGTCTTTATTAAATTATTTTAGTAATAAGTCTGTTATACAGTTAGAAACCCCCAACAGATGTATCGTTGCTTCAAAAGAAAAGCTCATGTTTAATTGTTATTTATCTCTGGAAACAAAAGTGATTTAGTTGTTCGTCTATGTTAAACATAGATGAACATTTCTAGACATACTTCTTCCTCTAGAGCTACCAGCTCAGTCTGGCCATACAGGTGGGAGCTGATGGAGGACTTTCCTCTGCGCTCACACCACAGCACGTCAATGAGATCAAGACCAGGGCTTTGACTAGGCTCAAGCCCTTTGTTAATCTTCAATAAGTCTTTGGTGGGTTCACTGGTATATTTTGGGTCATTGTCAGGTTTCTGGGTCCAGTTCTGCTTCCACTTTTTATTTTGTCCAAGCACCCCATGAAACACCATAGGAGTGAGAGTGAGGTATCCAAGGGTCACCTCACTCTCATGACTTAAACATTCCCTGACCAATCAGTGACCGAGTCTTCTGTCGACTGGGACTGGTTCAGATGGGAGAAACGGGGCCGATACCGGTAGCTAACTGAAGAGCCGACAGTCCGGTGCAGTTGAGTTTTAAAATGGGACCTACTCTCATTTCAACTGGTGGCCCTGATGTCACACACGCACACACATTTCTGCACTGCACTGCATGAACAGAGTATGGCAGCAGTCCGCTGCTGCTAAATGGCTTTTAAGAAAAAATGTAAAAAAGAGAAAAAAACAGATCCGGGTGGAACTACCTGTTATAGTTTAGCACAATGCATCGTAGTTTGGAAAGGTTCTTCATTTCAGAGGGTAAATCAGTCAGCTGGTTGTTCCTGAAACAAGGAGGGCACAGACTGTTGCTGGTATGGACACAATACATCACTTCATTATACATGAGCTTCACTGTAAAATTCAAAGAGTTATTTTATTGTTCTGTTGCTTGTTAAGAATCTCCAGATGTGAGGCTGACCTCAGTACCAAGAGGAAACTACAGCAGCTTTGTAGCTAATCAAACTGCTCCCTGCTCTACCAACTCATCACCATGGTCACAGTCATCATGTCTGTATTAGGTAGCTTCCTCAATATCTGCTGCTAGAGATGACAAGTCACAAGGATTATGCATTTCCCATGCACATACTGCCATTTTATAACACAATCAACTGTTACCTTAATTCTCCTATGAAAATACTGTATTTATATCAAACATATAAGGCATGTGACTTCACAGTTTAATGCCTTAAAATTGTCCGTTTACAACCGTTCGCAGGAAAGAAACAAAAGGAACGCTAAGAATGCCACTCTGGTTTATTTGTATTTATATTTAGGTAGAATATGAGTTCTAGAACACTTTGAATAAATTCAATAATAAATATCAAAATTAATTACTGGAAGGAACAACAGCTCTAAATGTGTCATAAAGTCATAAACCAATAGAAATCAAAAGTTAAGGACAAAATACATTCATGAATGTGCAGACCTGAATCTGAGTGGACTGTGTCACTATTGTCGTTTCATTTCCTGGTAGCTGAACAGAACCACCATGTGAGCGTACCTGAGGTCAATGTGTGTGAGCTGCTGGAGGGAGCAGATGTCAGCAGAACAGAGGCTCAGTCTGTTAAAGCCCAGGTTGATGTCTGACAGCGAGGAGCGGAGCTCCAGCAGTCTGCACGCAGCGCACAGCAGGAAGGGGTGGAGCTTTATTACATCAGGTAGTTTACCCACAATCCTCTCTGATGCAGCAATACGCACCGGGTTGGGAAAGCTGTCAGCTGGTTCCTGCTGAAGTTAACGGAGGTGACGGCCTGCTGTGCTGCAGCATCAAACACCTCGTCTGGAACACTGGCTGCCTGCTTATTACTGAACACACACATTCACACACACTGGGGTAAAACACAAATATTAATAAATTCTGCAGTAAAACTAGTCCACTAGAAAATTAGAACAAAAACAAGATTAAACACATTAGACATGCATCAGTTTTCTTTTAAGTCATTTTACCTTGGTGTTAACTCATTCATTATTTTAGTCCTCCAGAAGTTCAGACCAGACTGTGCAGAATCTTTCTTCATTCATTTTTACATTTAATAATACTTTTTGCCCTGTTTTGAAGTAGAGCTACTTATTTCTCACCGTTTGCTTTGAAAACTGTTTTCTATGAACTGTTCCAGAAAACCCTCCAACTCTGGTCTCTGGTATACGTTCCATGTAGAAGGAAAGATGTTTACCTTTATATACTAGGAAAATCCATTGAGATTAAAAACCTCTTTTCAAGGGAGTTCTAGTCAACAGGCAGCAAACGTTATAGAAAATTATAGAAAATAGAAAGCAAAGAAAAGCAAAGAGCAGACGAGTTCAGGTCATAGTGACAACATGTTGGACCAGTTCCAGTCAGCTGCAGCAGAATTCAAGCACGTACCTGAATAGAACCTCCTTCGGCCTGGACTGCTTTTAGCAACAGTAACTAAGAAACACACCAACAGGACAAGACCAGCTTTCATTGTCAGTGAGTGAAAATAGACTCACCTGTACTCCAATGTCTTCAGAGTTTTGATGTTGTGCGTGTTGACCAGACCTTCAGACGGTAACGTCATGGCAGTGGGCCCAGCTGCTCCCGCAGCCTCCTCTGCACATTGATGGACAAAACAACAGGTGACTGGAAGAAACTTGCAAATATTCCATAAAAGAACCAAAATCATTTGCATGCATGATTTACTAAATCAAATAGTTGATAGATGACAACCAACCACATAATTATTATAGTAGTTTTATTTCTAACAGGAGTTTGAAGTTCCAGCTCTTTTTATCAGAGACTCTAAAGAAACTGAACTGAAATCAGCTGTTCTTTACTGAAGTGTTTGTCAGGACCCTCTGGCCTCCATGTGTGTCTGGACTAACAACTATTTGTAGAACTGATTGGACATTTGAAGCTCATTGCAGCAGGATGAAATGAGTCTTTAGTTTTAAATATTTCTGCAGTTAAAAACAAAAATATCACCTTTAATTCTTCCTCTTAGATATTTCAGAAGGTCACTGGTTCCTTTCTGGGATGAAACAACACTTTAGGTTAGTATTGAGTTAATGAAGAACATGCTTATTAGAAACAATGATGAGTAATGGGTGTGAGGTATGGATGGTGTTAGACAGTACATACTGTCTAACACTACTACTATTCTAGTAGTAGTAGTAGTTGTCTTTATTTCATGTGTTATACACCCTTACAGGTGCCCAGTCCACATGGGCTTACAAGGCACAATAAAACATATACAAACAAGCAGACAGACATAAATACCCTTTCAACAAAAAGCATCCTCTTTCTAAGGTCCCAAAATAAACTGTGCTAACTGAAACAAAAAATACTTAACGCATTTTGTCCTCATCCATTAAATAAAAGAAATCTGGATAAACATCAGGTATTTTAGTAAATAAATAATTTCTCAATGTCAGGTACAAGGGACAATAAAACAAAAAGTGCACTTCACTCTCAATTTCCCCCAAAGCACACAATAAAAATCTTCGGTCTTCCTCTGGGACTGAACGAAAATGTCCAGTTTCCAAAGCCAAAGGCAAAGTGCCACATATGAACTGGCAAGTTTCGAATTTGTATTATTACAGTGAATGGCTGTGTTTATTTCAAACAAACTACATTAACATTAATAATGTGTGACTATTATTAATTATTTTTTCATCATATTGAACTTGGACTCTTTCTCCATAGCATGAAGCTGTTCTCATGTTGGCTCCTTAACACCAATGTGTGTCATTTATTGATTCCAAAGTTTCTCCTGAATAAACTTTGGTTGAGTATGGGAATAACCACACCATCTTTATAGTGCTATTGGCATATGAACAGACGTAAACATGTCCCACCAGGAGAACACGCAGAGGAAGCCCAGGACAGGCTGGACGGATGGCGTCCCTCAGATTAGCCAAACACTCATAGAGAAGTCACTAAGAGCTACCAGTTTAGTCAAATTAATAAGCAAGCTAATATATATTTACACATTTTCTTGATTAGAAAGGTAAATAACCAACACAAAAATAAGCATAAATAACCTCCTTATATTTGCTAGAGTGAGGGAAAGTTTAGTGGTTTTAGAGTTAAGATAAAACAGTCATTTATGAGATTTTCTTGGATTTTCTTGAAAGTTTCTGTGAAAATATTTTCATTCTCATTTGACTGCTTCCTGATCTGATCCCAGAGGAAATGGAGAAACAGCAGGGCGGCAGAGTGACACCTCCTGTCCATGGAGACATCCAGGTCTCTCTTCCTGTCCCTGTGGAGATGACAGGTCTGGACGTCCTGTAGCTAGAGTAACCCAGGGTAAAAACTGCCCTTAGTCCCACCTTTGCTGCTCCATTGGTGGAGTGACAGTCAGTCACACGTGCATTCAGCCAATCACTGCACCTGAAGTGGTTATTCAGGCCTGCTCCAGCTTTCCCAATCAGGTTTGAGGAGACAAAAGAGCTACAGGTTTGTGCTTCCAAACAATTAGTTTATCTCTTTGTTAATTATGCACTTTTAAAACTCGCAATATAAAAATTATGTAGATCTGAATACCCAGTGAGCTTGGAGCCAATAAGCTGTCATGCACTGAACTATATATGGAATTGGTGAGTAGTGAACAAAATGTTTTGTTTGTTTGGCGTGTTGGTGGTGTTAGCCAATGCTAATTGTTTGATCATCAATTGTCACATGATCTAACTTTTTACATTCAATATATGTGGTAAGATAATGAGACAAATCTTTATTTTGTTTAAAAGATTTGATTGTGGACATAATTGCATTTATTTTTGGATATAACTGAAAAAACGTCTCGTTAACGAGCAGGCTGGTAATTTACTGGTCCTGTTTAATTCAATACAGACCAGGTGGCCCTTTTTTGGGTTAAAGGATGGCGAGCTGGACACACAATCCATTATTCATCCTCTTTTCATCGGAAATGAATTGCACCTGGACATTTTCCCTCAAGTAAATGGACAAACAAACCATGGACTTTTAAATGTGTGTTGGTCAGACATTGTGCTGACCAGTGGGGAAAGTTAGGACTCTTTATGCACATCTATATAGAAAGTCTACTGCAGTACTGTGTATATATTTATTTTTTTGGTTTCTATGTATGTTTTGTGTCTTGCGGTGTTCACTTAATTTTTCTTGTTTAAAATACGTAGTATTGAAAGCAGTTATTCTTTTGTATTGTTTTTATTGATTACTGACAACAGCTCCAGTAGATGAATTTAGTCTTCTGATCTCAGATGCCATCTAGTCCTTTAGTATATTAAGTAGTGCTACACCAGGTTCTGCTGAGCACTGAGTGGAGTCAATACGACTCCAACCACAGCTGGAGTCATATTGAAAAGTAAAACCTGATGAATGTAAAGTTACTGCGTGGATCAAGTCTCAGGAGATCCCAGCTGACAATAAGAAACATTCTGTTTAGGAGTCTCACAGAAAGACTTCTGCTCTTCTCAGCCTGTAGTTTTTAATGCTGCAGCATGTGATGTTGAATAGGTACAAAACAGTCCCACTGCCCAGGTCACAGACTGGACTGGGTTACAATTTGTACTGGCTGCCAACAGAGCTGGAAAAGTCAAACTTTACAAAGGATGGAGAAAATCCTTCCAGGTTGTTAAACTCACTGAAACACAGAATTAAATCAAGGACGCTGACTCAGGATAATGTGCGTTTACTGAAGTGAAAGGCTGACAATAACATTTAAATTCTATTTTAACTATTGAGGTAGTAATTATGTTCTATGTGTTCACAGCTTATCTAGGCACCAAAGGACAAATCTTCCGTGCTGAAACCTGATGATGAAATCAGGAATGATTATGTTCCCTTATGATCCACCAGCTACCAGCTTCAGCATCTCAGAAACTAAAATCCAGCTGAGGTGTGAGCATCATGAGCTGTTCGAGTCCATCTGATTGGTCAAACATAATATCCATATGCAGAATGTAAACGTCTGCCTGCACAACAAGATACTGAATTAAAGCAGAGATTTGTGATTGGGACTCGCCGTTATGGTAATGATAATTGGAATTCAATATGTTGTGCTGCTCTTAGCATCTCAGCACACAGCAGCCCGATTCCACACACAAAACCTAAACATGAGCATCTTCAGACGTCCAGATGGGGTCAGTGAGAACTCAACACAGTCAGCTGAACATGAATGAGTCCCATGCTTTAGGAATGCTGTGATGTCAGCTTTCGGTTCCTGCACAAACCCAATAGATACAGTGTGTGTGTTTTTGAGGTGTGACCTACAGCCAGAAGTTCCTTCCTGATCCCACGGAGAGGGTTTCCCTCCAGCAGCAACACCTTCAGGTTGGGCAGCAGGCTCAGAGAGGCGGGAAGACTGCTAAACACACCACAGTTCCAATGCAGATGAAAAACACAGTGGCCTGCATGCTCAGAAGGGAGGGTGTGTGTAAATGCCTACGTGCTGATGTCGTTGTTAGTGAGGTCAAGCCGGGTCAGAGTGAGCAGCAGCATGAGTTCTTCAGGAAGATTTCTGATCTTGTTGTCTCTCAGTTCTAGAAGAGTCACAGCAGAGAGACAGGACAGCTGCTTGGCCTCCAGCAGCTCCAACCGGTTGTTCCCAGCAAACACTTCCTACAAACACACACACAGCATAGTTTATTGCAAACTTTGCCAATACACAGCTAGACTGGGTCACGGCTCATACACTAGAACCCATAGTTGTAGACTGATTGCCATGGTTACCCTGAGAGCGGGTGCAGACAGCTGCGGCAGCCGGCGTAGATTGTTGTGTCGCAGGTAGAGCTGCTCCAGAGCCATCATCCCGGCCAGGCTGATGGGAACATCAG
Source organism: Poeciliopsis paucimaculata (assembly GCA_903067055.1). Taxonomy (NCBI): domain Eukaryota; kingdom Metazoa; phylum Chordata; class Actinopteri; order Cyprinodontiformes; family Poeciliidae; genus Poeciliopsis; species Poeciliopsis paucimaculata. The sequence continues at coordinate 21,493 of CAEGAD010044683.1, forward strand.
TCAGCTGATTGTGGCTGCAGTCAAGGAGCTTCACATCTGCTGGGCCGGGTCAGAACACAAAACGCTTCAAACATCTACATGATACCTGACAGTTACTTATATTTAGCAAAGTAAAAAAAGGTTTGCTACATTAAAACTGTGTACAGAACTTTACAAATAGTTGTGACAAAAACAGAGTTTTTCATATCGGTGTAAACAAAATTAGTAAAACCATACAATACATTTCAGAATTTTTTGGATACATTTTGAGAGAATAAACAGAAATAGCACAGCAGCGCATCTTTTTTTTCCCCACCATCAACTTAAATATACCGTCTCTGTGTGTTTTGTTTAAAGCACATGAAAAAGAAATGACTGGGTTTACTAATTAGACTGTGGCTAAAAAAACCTTCATACCAAACCACACTTGTTTGTTTTTATCATGACGCACTGCTCACTGTGCTGTCCATGATTAAATAAACTTTATTTGATCAGATTTTTGAAAAAAAAAAAAAAACTTGACATGAAAACCCATAAAAGCCAATATGTGATTACATATGTGAATTTTCATCAAACAAGTGTTCATGTTTAAAAATCACAAACTATACTATGCCAACATCAGCAGGAACAATGCAGGCTAAGAATGTAGCCTGCTTGTGGCCTCAGAGCTGCTCTTACTTGCCAGCTGGCCCAGGCTGTCAGGCAGACTGCTCAGCTTGTTGTGACAGAGGGAGACTTTCTGCAGAGCTGAGAGATGGCCAATACTGGAGGGCAGATGCTTCAGGAGGTTGTTGGACAGATCCTTCAAGCAATCACAAAAAGAACACAGACATCAGTAAATGTTAAAACACAGCAGAGCTTAAGAGCATTTGTTCTTTGTTTGAAGAAGCTTCTAGCTGCTTTCAGGGATTTACTTTCCTTTAGGACTGATGAGGAAAGCACTTTGAAATGCCTTGCTGCTGAAATGTGCTATACAAATGAAATTTGATTGATTGATTGATTTAGTTTATGACAATACGCTCCACGGTCACCTATATGCTCATCTGATCACAATCAAATATTGGACTGAATCTTTGATCCAGGTTGTCCATCTCTGTGAGGTAAAGGTAAAGCATGGTTGCTGGTTCATCCTGACCCAAAACCAGCAACAACAACCAGCCAACTACATTCAGTTGAGCTCAGCACAGGCTCGGCCCATAAAGTATTCAGAAAGCACTTCACACATGGTTCACACACCTCTGTGTGTGTGAGGAAGTGACTGATACAGACCAGGTTCTCAAACGTAACTCAATATTTCTATGGCTGTGAAGGCAGCAAATCACAGAGCTGCTTGAATCAGGGACCTGGGAGAGCAGCGCCTCATTAGATACCATGACTCCCTGGCACTGACCTGCTGCTTACAGGAAATTATGTTTATACACTCTTAGAAAGTATTAAAGACACCTTCTAATAACCTCACTTTGTTCAAGGTTCTAATATTGGAAAAGTTGTTGCTGTCCATCAATGTAAGAAAGATACAGAGGCTATTTCCAAACAATCTACATTTCATCACTCCGTTTTCTTTTCCATTTACATCATTTACTTTGATCAAGGAGCCATGATTAGTGAAACTGCCACAACTTTCCTTTAGGACTGATGAGGAAAGCTTGTTAAGATGTCAATGGCAACCAACCCATGAGGTGGCCCACTGAAGGTTATGAAGAACAGAGTCACCCCTTCATTTGCTTCCGTCACTTTTCCGCTGAACTGCAGAGGACCAGATCAACTGGGTCCAGTCATGCCTGTGTCCCACACAGGCCCATACATCTCAACTAGGTAGAACAGACTTCCCTCGTTTCCATTGCTCCCTCTGATCTAAACCAGAATGTGGATGAGCTGCCCTAACAAATGAAGAGGCTGAGTTAGTCTGGTCTGCTGACAGCAGAACAAACAAGCTCTGTCTCAAGATCATCTCTCATATCAAAGACAGGCGTGAGTGTGTGGTGAGTTACCAGCTCTGTCAGGTTCCCCAGCTCTCCTATTTCCTCTGGCACAGTTTCCAGAAGATTCTGCTGCAGTGTGAGGGAACGAAGGTTGTTTAGGGAACACACCTCTGTTGGCAGTGATGACAGCTTATTATGGCTGTAACAAAAACACAAACAGTTAATTTTGATTTGAAACCACTCTGAGGATAGTTTTACTTAGAGATGAATTTCAACAGTAAAAGCGGTGTTCATGGCAGTCCGCTTCAGGCTCAGTGAAAAGAAGTGCTTCATCTATTCGCCTGCTGTGTTCTCTCATGCACAGAGGACACATCAAGTTTCTGTGATTCTTTCCCTTTATTTCGTCCAAACACATGAAAACACACACATTAGTCAGAGACAATGTCCTGCTCCTCTTTGTGCTTCTCAAAAGGTCTGACTGTAAAAAAGATGGACTGGTGACTGATGTCTCCACAGAAAACTCACCATGAGACTAACTAACTGTACCTTAGTCGCAGCTGCAGAAGCTCCTGCAGCTCTCCAAGAGCGTTGGGTAAACTGCTCAGCTGGTTGTCATGGAGCTGCAAGAACAACTTGGTGAATAAAAGCTTGGTTGAACCTAGAAAAAATCAATTTATCCCAATAAAATACATCAGACAAAGTTTGTACTGATATAAAGTATCAAATTGGCCGTAGGAGATCGCGGAGACTCCAGAACGGTTGTCATGGGAGATTCCTGTCTTTCAAGAAGGGCTCCGCTCCACCGGTGCACAGTGGAGATTCAAGTAGTCTACAGTTACTAGTATAAAAAAAAACCTATTTAAAATGAAAACAAGCAACGTTCAGACAGGTAAAGCCCGCCAGGCTTATAATACACTGGGGGAAACCCTGATTTTGTTTAGCTGAGAAAAGTAGAGACAACTTCTTTCAACAGCACTGGATACAATTTTTTTTTATAACTTGCATCAACTGATTTTTTTTTGCCTTGTTGGACCTTATGCCCCAATCTTTCACAAAATGAACGTCTTTTAATCTCTTCAGTTAGTGTTGGAGTTGATTATACTTACATCCAGTATAGTTAGTGCAGGTAAGAGTTTGATGTCTGCAGACAGCTGTGTTAGTTGATTGGACGACAGCAGAAGTTTGGTGAGGTCGGTCTGTTCCCACCAGCGATCTGATCCTCCAAATGATACGTTCTCCTGGGCTTCCGCTGGTTCATCAATGTTAAGCCGATACACATTCTGAGGGACTGGGACACATGATCACTCAAATCGCTGAAGATACAAACATAATTCACTTAGAACACCACAGTAGTACATGCTGACTGTACATCTGTGTAGTTTAGTGATATGTGGATGGGAAGAATAGAAACATTATGGAGGAATCCCACAGTGGGGGAATTCAGGAGCAGCATTAAAGTATGTTCGTTCAGAAGGACACTTGTTGGGTCTTGCAGGACTTGTATCTCAATCCAGGGCTCTAGTTAGAACTTTGTCTAATATGCCTTTGAAATCATTTAAAGTTATCTGTAACACATGAATCAAAGCATGTTGGACTTCCTCATTGATAGACAACAATACACCACAAAAGAGGAAAAAGAGGCACCTTATCTGTCACAGATAAAAAGAGATATACCTATACTTATACTTAAAGCATAAAAATTAACACTAATTATGTGGCTAATAATAAAATAAATAAATGTTAAGCTTTGGAAACTGAATTGACCCGTTCAGGTTCAAACTGGTAAAAAGTTTTTTTCCTATGTAAGCCCCCCCTCCCCCTGCAGATTGCATAGGGTCAATGACTGGCAGCATATTAATAGTGGACAGTCACTAGCATTGTCATAAAACAATTAAATGTGGTTTACTGACCATCAGCTTTCACTCTTCAAAGACTTTATTAATGACTTTATTTGTGATAATCAGATTAATTTATTTTGGAACCTGGCTGCGGCAAGACGATTTTGTTTATATAAATGAGTCAACTAATTATTCAAAATTTCACATTTATTCACTAACCCAGGCTAAATAGCTACAGTTATTTTGAATATCTCGCCCTTGGCTTTTCCTCATCCAAACTGCAATTACTGCTAAACTCAATTAGCTCAACCCACAGGAGCTTTCTGTGGTACATATGTCCACATATGGGATGGAGTGTGAAGTAATAATAGTACTTCTCTATTACCCTTGCCTGTCTGGTTATGTTTTAATAATATTTGTGATTAATGTAACTGAGTCCTCCAAACCTCTGAGAAAATTTAACCTTAGCAGATATTGACCTGTAACAGCTTTTAAGGTATTGTTCCATTTCTCATTTCCTCAGTATCTCAGAAAAACACCATAGAGGCTAGGAATCAGCCCTTCAGCTGCAAGAGCAACTCGGGAGCAATGCTTGCTCAATAATGTACAAATTAGACATTAAAACAAGAAACGAATAAAAAGATGGATTCAGGAGCGGGTTTGAATAGACGTTGTGAAATATCTACTTGCATCTGAACAGCTACATCAGATATTTCTGTACTAGCTGTGCTCATTTAAAATCATGTCAAATATACATAATTGGGTGTAATCACGATTATGAGTTTGCAATCACGGTGCCCACTGATTACTACTACTTTGCATACAGTGTATGAAGTCATCATGTACAGCTCTGTGTTATGCATATGTGATAATGGTGTATGTGATAATTGCTCTATACAGCTGGTCTTCTTGCCACCACGACCCTCTGCACCCAAAACACGTAACGTTGGCAAGAGAACACTAGAGCGGTTGTGGAAGTCACCAGAAAAAGACGAAAATATAATTGAGTCTTGTTTCATTCTCCATGTCTTCCAATTCAAACCAAAAATAGAACGTAGTAAAACCGTTGGTGTCTTCTCGCCCCACCTTCTCCCCTTCACAATAAAAGTATACATTCGGGTGTGAAACATATACATTGTATACGCCACACGGTCAGAAAACAGCGACACCTACAGTCTCAGAGACGTCGCCGCGAAGGATAATCGGTCTTCATTTGACGTTGTTGTTCTCTTCTCCTACATAAATAAAAATAGACCACAAGGCATGTGTGCTTACCTTCAGTCAAACCTCGACCGGACAGGTTGAGCTGGCCGCTTTTCCTGGCTGCCTTCAGCAGCCCGTAGGGAACAGCTGCCTCCGGCTTTGGGGTTCGAAAGCCCGCCAGACTGTCCACATTACCCGCCCTTTTGAAACGGGACATCTTCCTCTAAAATGCAGACAAATGAAATATGCCTCTCCACTGCGTGATGCCCACACCCTGTAGCCGCCTGCCTAAAACAACAACAACACAAATTTCTTTTCCGCCCCGGATCCTTCACAATAAAAGTCACCCAAACTTACGTGTAGGTCCCGGGTTGGAATGAAACACTACGAAACTGGAGGAAAAAAATCATTCCCTAAACTCCAAAGTTTTCTCATTTTAGAAAACGAAACGTTTAAGTACTACATTTAATTAGCAATCGAAGGAAAATACTTTCAAATGGTCCAAACAGCCAATTGAGACTGAAATCAATCAGTAGCCATAGAAACACGGAAAACAGCATTAGCATCACTAATTTCAAATATTTGTGGAATCTGGCAAATATTAAAATGTTTGCCACATTTCAAAAATATTTCTGAAATGTATATTTTAGAGGATTCCCAGCGACCACGGACAAATAGAAACCGTGGCTGGCAGGCTGTGAGGTAGCTTTGTTCTGCTTACCCTGCATACCCAAATAGTGGCGGAGGCATCACCACGTGGGCAACTAAAGGAATCACCAACACGTGCTCTCTGTCCAAAAAGGTGAAGAAAAATAAATCATACAAAACCAGAGGGTTTTCTGAAATTTTCAACATTTGATCAGATGAATATTACTATGCAGATTGATGAAAACTACAGACAAACAATGGTGCCCAATGGTGGTGCCCAGTGGCAAAAAGACAAGCTGGTGTTTTCAGTGGCTTACTAGATTTGGTTGCCTCATTGGATATGTTTCTATTTTCTGTGTATTTTGGTTCAAAATTTGTGCTAGTTTAAAGTTTTTCAATTTAGTTTGTAAATCCTATACTTTGAGGTCAGCTCCTCCAGTGTTGTTTCTGTGTTAATTTATCTGCTTCTCTCAGTTCCTCATTTCCAAATATGCCACTCAGATTAGACTCACCTGGTTTCAACAGCGCTCCTTATGCTTCCTCTGCATTGAAGTTCCTTTGTCTGTCTTTGTAGTTATGTGTGTATAATATGCAACACCACAACATGTAATGTTATGCACATGTGATCTGGTGGCTTCTTTTGGTGTAGCAATGAATGACAGGAGCGCCAGCTGGTGAATTGTTCCTTAATTCACCATCTGGATCTCAGCATCAAGGTGCCAACTTCCCCCATACACAGCACACTGCGGAGGCCAGTTGGTTAAATTTTCTGTAATGAGTGGTTAACAACAAACAGCACAGTGAGCTTCCCTACTGGTCCACTAGTTCTGTGTACACAGTAGAGCGCTGAACAGACTGTGTCCTACAAACAATCATTACAATCAGGTATAACATATTTTTCTAACAGGTGATCGTATAGTAATTTTTGTGATTTAACTATTAAACTGCTCAACAGCAACCTCTAGTGTTTCACAGAAAACAAAGCTGGCCAACTCATGTCGCCATAGAAACAGGGAACAGACTGGCAAATACAGCAAACCGACAGACAAACTGACAACTTAACTGAAAAAAAAACTGACAAACATAACTGACAACATAAATTTCTGACACCCAATGTAACATAATTACCTGTAATGAGTGGTTAACACAAACAGCACAGTGAGGCTCCTTACTGGTCCACTAGTTCTGTGTACTGCAATAAAACTCCACGTTTGTCCTTGAGCACACCTACCATTACTGTTCAGAAAAGAACTGGATTTGGTGACTTACCACAGCAGAGCGCTAACAGACTGTGGAATTTACAGTTTCTCCTCCTATTTATAGGCAACAAGTAGGGGGCGCCAAAAACCACTCATTGCAGGACAATTATGAAACACATTTTAGCAGGATTTAACTTGAACAATTTTAACTATGTTACACACACACATTCTGTGCCTTCACATAATTTGAACATCTCCTGGAGAAGTTTCATAATTTATCAGTTGATGTAAAAAATAATGTTTGTTTTAGCCACATAAATTATCATGCACATGCAGAAAACAACTTATCGCCAACAACAGCTTAGAGTTGCTCATTCATAAACATACACTATATTGCCAAAAGTATTCACTCACCTGCCTTAAATCATATGTGAGCTTACGTGACATCCCATTCCTAATCCAAAGGGTTCAACTTGATGTTGATTTGCAGCTCTCAGAGCTTCTACTCTTCTGGGAAGGCTGTTCACAAGGTTTAGGAGAGTTTATGGGGATTTTTGACCATTCTTCCAGAAGTGCATTTGTAAGGTCACATACTGATGTTGGATGAGAAGGCCTGACTCTCAATTTCTGCTCTAATTCATCCGAGAGGTGTTCTATTGGATTGAGGTCAGGACTCTGTGGAGGCCATTCAAGTTCATCCACACCAGACATTATGGACCTTGCAAAAAGCAAAGTCCATAACACATTGCATAGGTAATCAGGTCGGGACTGGTACCTGTACATGGATCGTGCAGTGCACGTTGGTGTTAATCAGGAAAAACCAAGCTGATAAGACGACTGATGTTACAACACAGAAACAGCTTTTCCTTGGGAGTGCACCATGGTTTAATAGCCATGCTTTTGTAATGTCTGAACAGCCTTTTTCCAAACAATAACTCAGAAACTAATTGATCAGGTATGTAATGGCACAAATATGATGAGAGGTCCTCAAGCTTGAGTGCAGCAAAAGACCGGTTAGCATTTTTAAAAATGCCTATTATGTGCTATGGTCAATGACTGATTTTATTATGTGGCAAGCAGTGATGGCATAGTTACTTTGAAAAAGTAACTTTAATCAGATTACTGTTAACTAAGTAACTTAGTTAGATTACTGAC
>CAEGAD010044688.1:0-14826 GCA_903067055.1 Poeciliopsis paucimaculata
AAGTGTGGAATACTTGCTGCTGTTTTGGGTTAGAGTGGCTAACCGCCATTGCTAACTCCTTCTCCAGCCTCTCACCGCACCGTCACAACCACACAGCACAATAGAACCCGGTCGAACCGTTATACCTAGGATTTCTGTCGGCTAATGTGTCTCTCTGGTTTTGAAAATGGGCCGACAGCTCTAAGATTGTGTAGTGTGTGCTGGGTCTTACACTAAGGAACTGAGGAAGCGAGGGTCAGTGGAGCACCGGAGTTGAGCCTGTTTTCATTCAATGTCAAAAACAGAAAGAGAAAAAGGCCGGATGAAACGATAAAGTCGATAATTGAAATGAAGTCAATAGTTTTAATTTATCGTTCGATTAATCGATTAATCGATTTATCGTTTATCGCGACAGGCCTACACACAATTAATACTGACCCAGGCAGAGTTGGGTAGTAACTAGTACTCAATTACATTTACTTCAGAAACTTCTTTTTTTTTTTTTAAATGTACTTTTTGAGGAGTATTTTTGCTATGTTGTACAGTTCACTTTTACTTGATCAGGAAGTATTGCTACATTTACTTAAAAGTGAAACTTCTGGATTCTCTGCCCATTGAATGAAAAACAAACATTTAAAACAACAAATTTAAAATAAATAAAAAAACAACCAATCAGAGTCAGGAAGAAGGTCTTAGCGCTGTGAATCATCCTCGTGTACATGCTACTAAATCTGCTAATGGAGGAGAAACAATTCATGGTTCAAAGAAAACTATTTATCCAGCGTCATCTGTGGCCATGCTAACTAGCGTTAGTATTCCTTGCAAACTCTGCTTTCAGGAAGAAGCTGTAGCACTGCAGAGATAAAGGAAGGGTGTGAGCAGCGCGTATACAAGCATGATTGAAAGCACTAAGCCCCTCCTCTTGGCTATGATTGGTTGTTTCTACTGAGCGCTGGCAGAAAGCAAAGGAGCTCATATTTTCTCTACAAATTATCTGATTCATTGCACACTGTCACAACCTGGCAAAAAAATAAAAACAAATATTTTTTTATATAAAAAGCTTCATACTTCAGCTAGAAGTTCCCAGCTACGGTGTCCCTGTTTTCTGTGTCTCCTACTAAATCCACATTATAAATGAAATTATAAAGTATAAGAATGATTCTAAGGCTTAGACAGTCCTGTCTATTTAATAGGAAGCAATTCTCACAATAGAAGTGACAGAATCTTTCACCTGCGGCGGGAAAACGTCTAAACCAGCTACAGAAAAATCCTTCAAGACTGAAAAGGACTGGACCTTCAAAATAATGTCAAATTTGACCAAAAGACAGTAAAAGAATGAGAAAAAACCCTAAAATAGCTGTAAATTTGGATCCACTGAAAATAATCCAAACAATTTGTGACCTCGTCTTATGTTAACTTAAGTCACTTGCCTGTCTGAATCGTGCCGGGTGTAATGTTTGTTGCAGAGGGTATTATGGTGGACGGATGTTTGGTCTCGCCTCTTAGTTTCATCAAAAAGAAAAGTCAATGCTTCAGGTCACTTTTGAGCTATTATTCAAAAGTGACCTGCATCTTCACACGCCTTCACAGTCCTCCCAGTGACATTAAAAGAAAGAGAAGACCCACACAGACGATTTCACACTAAAACTCCCCAGAAAAAGTAAGCCGATGAGCTCTGATGCTTGTTTGCGTCTCTCCTTGAAAGTGGGGGCCATTTGTTGATGGTGTCTTCTTGTTTTGACCGGACCTCTGCTTTAATGTGCAAACCAAGGCTCGTAAGGACATGAACGAGCAAGTCCGGTGTTGGAAAGTTAACTGCACAAAGTTCTGACTTTGACCCTGTGGTGGGATGAACCACCATAGGGTGGTAGCCCTTTTCTTGTCCAGCACCAGTGTCTGACCTTAAAAACATGCTTAGAATGCTCAAAAACTCCTGTAAACAACCCCCCAAAACATTACAGAAAGGCTTTCCAAAAGAGTTCAGTATAACAGTGGGCTGACATAATAAACCACATGGATTAAGAGATGTCACTCCATTTCATATGTATGAAGGCAGACAAGCGAATATTTTAATATACTCTGTACTTTTGGTATACACATATCTAAAACATTCCTGGAGGAATTAACACATTCATTTTTGTTTGAGTTTAAACCATGCAGTGTGCTGACTTAAGCAGAATTTCCTAAAAAAAAAAGTGTCTGACTTTAAAACGTTCTTCTTTCCACATACATTATCATTTCCCTTGAAACTTTATGGGGGAAAAAATAAACGGTGACAAAACCAGAAATCAACACTATAGCAAAGGGAGGGAAAGCCATATTTTTCATTCCTCTGCTGGAACTAGTTATGTACTTTCTTAAACTCCTGCATAAGATGACAAAAAAACAACAAAAAAAAACAGAAATGCATCAATGCAATTGTAGAAAAGATAAAGCTGAACAAGTGTTACTTTATGTAAATAAGGAAAAGTATTCAGCAGAACGATGGACAGCGTTGTTGCTATTTTTAATTTCTGCTGCTCGACAATCAAGGCTAACAATAACTAAGAGACATGCGAGCTAAGCTAAATATAGCACTTGTCTCACAGAGAGATCCAACGTTGCTCTCAATGTATTGACAGTCATACATTCAGTTCTTGGAATCTGCATATGAACTGTGTCAGTCAGTGTGAGAGCCTCTGGTTCCTGGCCCTGATACAATGTACAACAAAGCAGCCTCCAGAAAACAAAGCGGCCACCTTTTATTGCTAGCCATGTTTACAATGCGTCATATTGTTGGCCTCACAAAGCAGCTGTGTCTACTATCAATGAGGTCAATATGAGGCAGCAAGATTGGGACTCCACAAGTTCTGTTTGGTTGCGATAGACAGTCTTACTTGTATACATATGTGACGCCAAGAATAACTAACGCAGCACTCAATGCAGCCCTAACTAAGCTCGAGCCTTTGTTCAGGACCATGTGAAACAGAGGCGGCAAAGCTGGAATCACTTTGGGAGAGCTGGACAAAAAAAACAAAACAAAAAAAAACAACCACAGACTAATTCCGTCAACAGCCCAACGGAAATGAGAATATTACAGGATTGCAACGTAAAGATAAAAATGACGTTACAGTAAAATTTTAATGATTTTCGTACCTCCGAGAAACCACCAGAAGAATGTAGAAGCTGTTTGTTTGTGTGTATCAGTAGGACTGCCAACGTGGAGGCTTATCTTCAGGCGTCCGTTGCAAAAAATATTATACAATAAGGCTGTCCTTATTGTAAAACTACAAAAAGGACAGCCTTTTCGAAAACTAAATGAGGTCAGTAAGCATTCCAGCTGACGGCACAAAACGATACGCAGCACTGGGTTCAAGAGAACGGTGTTTTAATAGAAAATTTAACAATATTTCTAAGGAAATCTAAAATCCCCTGTTTTGTTTTTGGGACTTGGTAGAACCTGAAAAGTTGAGAGTGGCAGAAAAAAATTAATAAATAAAATAAAAAATATATATATATCCGTAATAATGGCTTTGATTTTTGGAGCCATTTGGAGCATGTTTAAACACCATACATATTCAATACAAAATTGAAAAGCATTGTAGCTTAGCAATGTCAAAGTGCTCCAAGGAAGATGCTAACTTCAGCTGCATTGGCTTAAGGGGATTAGCCAGACAGAGTATTGTGTTTTTAGACAGAGTATCTCCCCAGTTTTTGCAAATCCTTTCTATCTCTTCTGTCACTCTCACGACATTTCAACTTCTACCAAGTCAGAAATAGTACTTGCACAATCATCATTTTACGGTTGAGCTCGTTTCTTCAGTGCCTACGCCACCAAATGATGTTGGTCAGCCTAATTCCTTTCATATATCCAAACAATCTCCACATGCGGACAAAACAACTGGATAGAGCGAATGAGAGAGACGTCGTTTAGACGACAAGAGGTGTGGTGTTTCAAATCACAAGCAGTCATGTAGCACAATCTACCTGATCTATACAGCTCTTACAAAAACACAAGCATATGTCGACCAAAAATAATCCTTCACCCTGAAATAGTAACCAGACCAGAACAACAGAACTGTCACAATCAAAGTGAAATTAATTCAAAGACAGAGTCCACTCAAAACATCTTTCGCTTTATGCTTAGTAGATATATATATATATATATATATATATATATATATATATATGGAGAAGTTTAGGTGAGTGTCTTATGCAGTCTCTCAGTTTATGGCGATTGACACCCAGCTGCCTGACTGGAACAGGACCTTCTCTTGCCTTTTCCATTATGAAGAGTGGCTAAGGGGGAAGGGTCTCTGTGACATATAATATTTACACCCAAGGAAGAGATGAGATTTCAATAAATTGTGGATTTCTACTATGAGGAACTTCACAAAATACAAAATAGTGGTAAATTGTTCAGTAACCATCAACATGTAGGACTTGTTTGCCACTGGTAATTTTGTAAAGACATTTCTATAATATACTTTTTCCCAAAACATACAGAAAAATTGGATTGTTAAATTTTTTAGTATACAATCATGCTGTAACAAAGTATTGATTCATTTGAAGAAACCTTTTTTACAGTGGTATAATTGAGGATTATGCTAATCAGTGCTCTAAATATTTATCTTCTTTTCACCATTATTAGTTCAGTATTTTATCTAAGATTAGTTCAATTTAGTTCCAATATTTTATTTTATTCTCTAACATTTTAAAGCTCTTTTTAACATCTGTCTCACCCGGCATCCAAACTGTCGTTTTAGTATTGAAAGAAGTGCTATTCAATATTAGGAAGTACTCTACAACTTTTAAGCTCAAACACGAGACACGGTAACAACCAATAGAAACGCAACCGAAGGTATGAGGAAATGAGAAATTGTTGCACGAGTTCCAAAGCTTGCAACTTTTGCTTTCACTCTGAGCACTTACCAGAAAACAAAAGGAACTAAAAACTTTTTGTATTGAGAATTGAGTCACCGGAGGAAGAATGATCAGACAAATTTGGGTTGGAAACCAATTCCTGCGGCAATCAGAGAGTACGGAACAAGTCATAGATTCCTGTGAATCTGTGAATCAGGAATGCCTGACAGCCAGATACAAGTACAACTCAAACAATTACCAAATGTAATTGTTTGAGTCATTAAAAATATATATATCAATGTACGACCGCTAACTCTTGCTAAAATGTCACCAATAGAAATCAACCTTACCAGCAATTCAGAAAATGAACTATTTCCTCAATTGCTCAATTGAAGACATTGTGGAAAAATACCAACCAGTTCCTTGATTGCAAAGGTGTGCAGACACGTAAAATAAAAGAAAAGAAGAAGAAAAAATACTGGTCAGAAAAAAAACCATAACGTTATGGATAGTAATAGACAGTAACGTGAAAGAAGTTGCAGGAATAATGGTTAATACTGGTTGGATGTATTCTATGTGTCTGGACAAAAGAGTAGGGAAGGAAATGTTTGCAAAGAAAACACTAAATCTGGCTAAAACTTACCAAAACCTGGCCGAACATGAATGTGGTAGGATCTAATGAAACCAAACATAGAAAAAGAATTTGATTCCGAATCATCAAGGTCTATGGAAACTTCACACTGAACCTAAAGGACTTTGGACAGTTGAATACCAAGTCTCTTTTCTCCTTAGCCCAGGTAAGGAGCTTATGAAACTGCCTCTAGTTCATGATATAACACATACAATACCACACCTCAGCTGTCATCTACGCTTTGTGAATCTCCCTGAACTCTTAAACAAGCTTTCCAATACTGTGGTTATTTCTGTTGCTTGGCCATCTTTTTTCTATCACACTCTTTCCATTAATTTGATATGATATTGCACTCCGTGAACAGCCACCAGTTTCTTGATTTTGTAGGTCAGGGTTTTCAGAACTGGAGGGCAAGTGCTTGACATAAAAATCATTGTTTTTCTTTGTCCTATCAATCTAATTTTAAGATTATCTCAATTTTGGGTTTTGATGAACTGTAAGCCATAATCATACACTTTTTATTATTTTACCAAGCTTGAACTATATCTTCTATGTGTAACAAATCTGTGCAATATATGAGGATCTGTTTACTAACTGAAGTATCTTTCAGTAATACTCTAAATTATCTAGATGCAAGAAAAATATTTGTCAACAAAAAAAAAATGCAAAGCCTAAACACTGCAGTAAATGACGAACTGATGAAGTAAAAGTGAAATATGACAAGAAACTGAATCCAGATGCATCAGCAAATTTAGAAACAGAAACAAGCAATGTGACCAAAACTTAAAACAGGAACAAGGAAATTCCAAACACAAGATTAAAAAGTAAGAACTAAAGAAAACCCATAGATTATAAAAGCACATGACAACATGAGACAGAGCTAGAGGCATTATCCACTGAACCTACCAATTAGAAATATATATTATCTGTTTGTAAAATAAATGTAGATGTTTATTGCATCTTTATAGACAAGATCACAGACATTATAGATGATTGCAATTGCAAATATAGTCAAACTCATTTCTTTAAATGTCACATATTGCTAAAAGAAAATAAACCCCAACTATTTCCCACATTTGTCTCAACTTAAAAGTCCCACTCTACTTTCCATAAGATCAACACATATGTCAAAAATGAACAGGGATTTCAGGCCTTTATTTGAATGAATGGATATATTAATAAAAAGAAGTGGGGGATTTTTATTAATCATATTAATGAGTTTAACCCTAACCCCAACCCGTACACATAATTTACTCCACATTTCTTCAAAACAAAACTAAAAAAATAACTTAAAGCTCTTACTGTGCCTTATTTCACTTCACATTTGCATCTGTGACTGGTATCAGGTGATCAGGTATGCCTTTTGGCTGTAAAAAAAAATTTCTGCATCTTGTCTGACGAGCAGCTTTGCTAAGACTACAAAACATCCTTGAACCATTGCAGTTCAGAGCGCAAACCAAATGGCAAAGTTAAGCTGTACGTTCTTTCCCTCTAGTGGTGGCTGGAGATAAAACGCGGCCCAATCTTGTCTGTGACTTCACTCTCATCTCTTTCTTTGTTTATTGGGGCCTGCCCATCGCAATGCATAGGGAGGCATTGCATGGCAGGCACCTATTGTTCTTCACCTAACAGAATGTCTCTTTATTATTATCGTCTTTATTTATTCTTCTTCCGTGACCGTTAATGCGGCTCGTAACGCTGCGTGTCCACCCACAAATTTGGTATTAAAACGTGCAGCTCGATCCCGGCATTGGAGCTATTACTTTTAGTGGAATTTGGAGTTACGATGTGCATTAACATTAGCATTTCACTGTCTCCCACTAGTGCACCGCCATAGGCGGTGCAATAAGATTAGCCTGCATTATCTTTTTCTCTCAGGTTAGCAAGGCAGAGCATTAGCCTTTTACCTTAAATAAGGTATTAGCTATTTCTCTTACTTATTAGCCCTGTTTAGTATACTGAATGGAGTAAGTCAATTCCAGACAACATGCTAGTGATGCCCCACATGCTACTGACAGTATTCACGCTAACATTAGCATTTTGGATAATTTTAGCTTATACACTAATTTTAATATACTGAATGGTGCAAGTCCATGTTAGTCAACATGCTTGTGACTTTCCATGGGCTACTTTGTAATTTTTTAGCTAAGTTTAGCATTGATGCTAATTTTTAGCATCAGAATGATGGGTCCAAACCGACGAGCACACTTTGGCAGGCCCCGGTTAAATTTCTTCAGAAATTTTCTAGTTTATTTATTTTTCTTCCATCACCGTTAATGTGGCAGGTACCGCTACGTGCCCCCCCACAAAAGTGGTATCAATACTGAGAAGGGAGGTATTATTTTTAGTGGGATTCGGAGCTACAATGGCGACGTAAAAAGCGAAAAGCGAGCAAAATTTCCAACTGCCGAAACAGCGAGTATAACTGCCACCAACTGCCGCTCCATTAGAGCTACAAATGAAGTGGATTCTTGACCCCAAATAAATTTTGAAATTGCCGTCACGCCCACAAATATCGCCCTATCGGTATCAAACTCGGTCATGACATTGATACGCATGCCTGCTCCGGTAAAACGTTTTCAAAATTTCGCTAGGGCTTACGGTTTTCTGTCAACGTGCTTCAGAGCGAAAAATTGGTGTTTCCATTAAGCAAATTTAAGTCAGTATTTCCAATTTGCAGTTATATGGCTAGAGTGAAATATGGTGTCTGTCTTTGAGTTAATTTAAATAAATACACAACCAGTTAAATATAAGAACATTGCAGTATTTCCTGATAAACCGTAGGCAGGATGCAGAGGAGCGTGCGCTATTGGTGACTTATTTGACACCAATTCACCGGCTCAATTGCACAGCGATGCCGAATGAATCATCAAAGTTTTCTGATTCTTTGCATTAATTCGTATTTCCAAAAACTGACCTCCCCCCCAAAGCTCTCCCTCTAAAGCTCCCAGCATCCTCCAAGGCTCCTGGTGCCAGCAACCCCCAAAATGTCTCCCTCTGTCGCCAGCATCCCCCAAGGCTCCTGATGCCAGCGACCCCAAAGCTCTCCCTCTGCTGCCGCTATCCTCCAAGGCTCCTGTTGCCAGCGACCCCCAAAGATCCCGTTCAGAAATTAAAAGATCCATGGTGGCACCCAATAGCTCAATGTTCCTGGATTATACATATTTAAAAAAGCATTCCCAATTCTTTGGAGGATTGTTGGCCTCTCTTCTGGGTTTTCTTCTTTGCCATCTTCTTGGCTTTGGTCTGAGGTCTCCTCTCTTGACGGGACATCCTCTGATTCCGCTCCCACCCTGGCATTAATCCTTTGAAGTTTATCCTTTAAAGCAAATATTGCTTGTTGGAGCTCATGATTTTCTGCTTTAAGCGATTCCACTTCTTAACACTTCTCTGTTAATAATACCTCAACGTTGTCTCTTGTTGTCTTATGTGTCCGTTCTAGGACCACATACGATCTCACCATTGCATCATAATTACTATTTAATTTCTGAATTGTTGTTTTTGCTTCCTCCAAATCACAATTTAGTGTCCTGATCAAGTTTTTATAATGCTCATTTTCTGTTATGAGCAGCTCGTTTTCGATTTGCCAGCTCCTGGCATTGTTATTTTGGCTTCTAATAAAGCGCTGAATTTTTGCTCTCAAATTTTAAAATTTCTTCAGGAATTTTCTAGTCATAAACTAAGATCTTTCATACATAACCTAGCAGCATTGTCACTTTAAATGAAAACCACTTAAATCTGAAGATGTAATGACAACATCCTCCTGGGCAAAGACCGTCACAACACGGCCGCATGTTGACACCTCTGACACACAAATTGTCTTTTTTAATTATCTTCTGCTTTGCTGTCCACGCGACTCTCTTCCTCCTCCCTCCTAATGCTCTAAATGCCGCAGCATTTGTGAATGCCAGACGTCCAGACATGTCTGGACAAACGCTTGGCAAAAAACAACACTGAAATGTCGGAGAGCCGTGCTGTGAAAACTGTCTTGATCCAGGTCATGGGAAAAAGTACACTGGGTGACATCCACCAGTCCTAACCACTTTCCTCTGAAAGTGGTTAGGACGCTTGTTAAATTGACAACCGTCTGAGGCAGCGAGAATTCCTTCTGGCTTGATGTATTGACGGAAGAAAATTTGGCCTTTAGTAGAGAGCTGGAAATTTTTAAGCAAATAAATTTCCAACCCTGCAAATTTTGCGGCACCTGACTACATTAAAAAATGGTTCATATATATTAACACAGGTGGAGATTTATCATTTAATTAGAACAAAATGTTTACCTATTGAGTTCTTGAAATAAAGACTGCAAGGAAATAAGTTTTGTTTGTGTCCCCAACAAGAGTTTTTCCCACATTCGAGCTTTATGGTAATTTAAAAAATTTTTTTTAAATACATCACCAACATTGAGAAAAACACTTGCTCAATTGCTTTCCACACATATCAAATCAACCAGTAACATGGTAGATGAAATTGAGCATCAGAAAGGAAACGACAGGGAGACATAAGTGACTTTGAATAATCCTTTTCACACTTTCAAACACTTTCACTTCTTTGAACTTTCACTGGTTGTTGGTGCCAGAGCAGTTGGCCAATGTATTTCAGAACATTTTTGATCTACTGGATTTTCTCAATGCACAACCACGTCTAGGTAAAACAAATAAAAACGGCCAGAAAAAGAGTACCATATTTTTCGGACAACAAGCCACTATAAGCCACACATTGAACCATGCTGGTAGCAGCCCGGTGCAGCTTTTCTTTGGATTTTGCTTCATCCATCAGAGGGCTCTTCAGGAGGAAGCGAACCACTGGAAGTCAAAATTAGAAATCAAAGAAGAAAGTGCTCATTTTCATTTAGAACAAGCACATGATAGCAAAAGGCACGAGGGAGAAATTTCTTCAAACTCATACCCCCTCATCCTGGAAACAACACAAAGAAGTTCATATGATGCCGCTTTTAAGTTGAAGGAAATCCATATGGTAGTACAGATCGATAGCCGCTGCACGTAAGCCCATGAACAAATCCATGGTATAGAGACGCAGGGCTGCGTCCTTTATAGCAGATTTATTAAGGACGACACAGCCCTCTGCTGCGTCCTTGTGGAAAGCCAACCGAGAGTGGCAGAGATGCCAGGGGCTTACAGCCCAGTGCGACTAATATATGTACGTTTCCAGTTGTTTGTTTTTTTTTAAACTTTGTGCAGCTTATAGTAAAGTGGGCTCTATAGTCCGGAAAATACGGTAAAAATCCAATGGGAAGCAGTTGTGTGGACAACAACACTTTGTTTGACGATCTGAGGAGAACGGGCGAACAAGCGCACCATGAAACTGTATAGCTGAAATAGCTACTTATCACAACTCAGTTATGCTGAATGAACGCGGCAAACCTTGAACACTCGGCCGAGAACAGAAAACTGAGGCTGTGGTTTGCCTACGGTCACCAAGAATGACAACAATACACGGGCAAAATGTCGTCTGGTCCGTCAATTCTCGACTGCAGACGGTAAGGTCAGAATTTTTGATGGCACTCAATCACTGGGGTCAGGCTGATGATGGGTTTCTGATGTTGATGTGGTGTTTAACCACCACAACTTCCCAGAATATTGTTGCTGGCAGTACCTGTGACTTTATGACTACAGTGTGCCACCATCTAAATACACAAAGCTACAGTAATCTCAAACACTCGTTGTTGAAGCTTAAGGATCATCTAAAGGTAAAAAAACAAACAAACAAAAAAAAAAACACTTGGTTCTAGCAATGTGCACCTAGTATAGCAGTGGTAAGTGCATAATTTTAACATTAACATGAAATTGCTATTAATGTTAGGGAATTGCTATAGATTCCCTACTTATTCCATATACTGTTAGTCTGATTGGTAGTTAATCATAGAAGAAAGCGGTGCCACTTATGCCAGAACTCAATGTTTCAGTAAAGTGTTTGACAGTACAGGAAGTGTGGAAAGAAAAACCTTCCATCAAGCCCCTCCCTTCATCAGTAATCCCCCTCCTCAGAGCTCCCTCACTTTCTGCATAGTGAACACAGTGATCATGAATGGGGTCTCACTATAACAGTGCCACGTGTTTCCTCCTTAAAACACAAGCCCTGCAAAAATAATGACAACACAGACGTCATCCCAGCACAATGCTGGTCTGATTTTAACACGTACTCACAAAGCTACAGATACACCAGAGCTGAAGTAAAACCTACCCCCCCTTTTATCTCCTCCTGATCAGAGATGCTATTGTGTGCGGAGGAGCGGCGCCCCCTTCACTTCTGCTCAAACACGCGGCACCGGCGGTGTTTTTTTTCCGCCGGTAAAAAAAAAGAAAAGACGGAAGATGGAAACTGCATCACCTTGGTCTTCGGTTGCTATCCGGTCAACGTCAAACCTCCTTAGAGAAGAAAAGAAAAGAAAAAACTCTTCCTCCTATAGACCCCTCCCATTTCTTTCTCTAATCCAAACCGGCCGTGGCGGGGGGCTCAGCAACATGTGAGGGCTCGAACCAAGGTTTTTGACGCGTCTGCGTCACTTCACCTGAAAGTTCCTGATGACGAGGGCAAACGATGTCAAGTTGCCTGCAGTCTCCTCCCTCTCACCCCCCTCATGAATGCTAACAAAAAAACTCCTCCATATGTTTTTTGCGAGACGGAATGTCAAAGAAAACTAAATAAATAAATGAATAAAAATAAACAACGGGGTTATTGCGCCGGCGTTTCTGCAGCCGCGCCGCGTTGATGATGGCGAGACCCCGACCGTCATCAGACAGCATAAAGAGTGGAGCCGCACGTGCTCAAAATGCATGCGCTGCTCGTTCTTTTGTCAGGAGAGCGTGCCGCAACGACTCCTCTCCAGTCACCCGGGTGATTTATTTTTTTTTGTTTTTGTTTTTTCTCAATCCTTACTACAAAAAAAAATAATAATAATAGTAGCATCCGCTTTAACCACGATGCGAATTCAGATCTCAGCTGAGCCAGACAGGTGTGGTAGCTCAGTGCGGTGGGGAGATGTGGAAGCTTCGGGGACTTCCAGATGAGGAAGGAAATAAAAAAAATATAATAAAAGAAACAAAGGAAGAAAAGTGGAGAAAACAATAGTGGGTGTGTGTGTAATGATAATAATAATAATGATGATTAAAAAAGAAACTGTACTGGAATGGACGGAGACAGTTCGTAGGTTCTGGCATGCAGACGGGCACTTTACCTTTTTGTCAGGACCGATCAGGTCGGAGGAGGAGGAGGAGGAGGACGTTCGTCGGCATGACAACTGTTGGAGAGGCTGCGGGTGAGAGGGGGGAGGAGGGCGTTTTTTCCACTGCAAAACCATGAAAATAATAACAAAGGAGTCCTAAATATGGAACTACATTTTTTGTACTTAAATCATACTAAGACTGTATGAGAATAAATACAAGAAAAAATAAATAGCTAAATAATAATTATTATTATTATATATATATATAATTAGGATCAAAAATAATACATGTACATATATGTGAATAAATTGCTACCTATAGAGCAATTAAAAAAAGAACGGAACAAAAAAACAGGGCAATATTTGATCATTTAACATATAAGTGAGCCATTTTGTTAGCATGTTTTCTAACATTCTTAAAGCTTGATAGGAAGCTTTATCCAAACTGGCCACCCACATTAATAAAATGGTGAGATAATACTGACCACAAAACACTGTATTTATAAAAGATTTCAACGTTTTTCCTACACAATCCTAACAAACCTTTTTAATGTTGAAAAAAAACGGTTTCTCTTCAAAGAATTTATTTATTTATTCATCCATTTGTATAATTTGTTCTTTTAAATTGCCATTCGTATTATTTTTCGGTCTCAGGAGATGATTGAGGGATGAAGTGACTGATGTCTGGTTCTTTAGGTTCTGACGGGTCTGCGGTTCCTCTCCTGACCCATTCTGTCTGGTATCAAACAACCCACTGTGCGCCACTGAATACCGCCGACACATTTTTTTTAACGCCCCTATTAAACGCCACTGTAATTGTTTCGGCTGGAATGTGCGTCTTCCCACTACCGTCTGTATTTTTTTGCCAGAGGTTTTGCTTCTACGGACGGTGTAGTATCGGGCGGACATTTTAAAAAGACGCGGGTTGACAGCAACTCACCGCGGCTGCGCAGTGTCTATCTCTAAGCAACCGTGACAAAAGTGTCAGTTAGTGGGGGGACGGGGGCGGGGGTCCTATTTAGGTCCCGCAACGACTATTTAGCTGGCCTTAATATTTCCCATGTTTTTTTGGATTTTTTTGGTCATTATTATTGCACTTACTCTTGAGGTGTGTGTGGTAGGTGTGTCTATCAGACATTTATAGCAATAATGAAAAAGTCGCGAACCGTATTGTTCAATACGGGGCGGAGACAACAACCACCTGTCATTTTACGCTAGCTTAAGCTCGCCTGAATATTTACAACTCTCTCGTTGAAACACTGACATTACTTACCTTCTGTCTTTCAACTACTTTGAAAAGCTTATCTTAGTCTCTTTATCCCTCTTCCATTTCCCGTTTTGTGCCCCGGAGTTATTTTCTGCCGCTCCATCTTTAGCTCCATGTTGTCGAGTGCACTTCTACAATTCAAATTTAAAAGAGAAAAAAACCCGCCTCAGTGCGTTCTCAAAGGGACGCTGGCCAAGCCAGCTGTATGGGAGGGGGAGGAGCTAGCGGCTGAGAGAGCTGCCTAATCAGTGCCGTTCCTAAAACTGGAGGTATTACAACATTCCAAATCTATTTACATTTCTCTAGGTACAGTATACACTATATATTATTATTGATTATTCTAACACTTATTGTTTTTCATACTTAATTGCATTCTTCTTAAAACTCATAGAGGTGAGAAGGAGTTTACAAAAACAAAGTGTCACAAAGATGGGATTAACAGATGTCAAAATAATTTTTTTTTTAAGGAGGGGCAGAGAGGGAGAACTTAAAAACAATTAATTATTAAGGTCATAAATCACTTTTTCAGTTAAATCTTATTGAATAAATTTTAAATTAGTTTTACAATAAAAATATTTAACAAATCATATATTTACTGGACAACTTGTTAAACCAGTGGAAAACACTCCTTTCACATTTGCTCTTGGTGCCGGTGACCCCCAAAGATCTTCCACTGTCGCCGCTATCTCCCAAGCATCCTGGTGCCAGCGACTCCCGAAGATCCTGTTCAGAAATTAAAAGATCCAGGGTGGCAGCCAGTATCTTAAAGTTCCCGATTGATACATCTTGATAGAAACATGCCAGACTCTCTGAAACATTGTTGGTGTTGGGGTCTCTTCCAGGTTCTCTTCCAGGTTCTCTTCCAGGGTCTTTTCTGGGGTTTTCCTTCTGGGTCTCTTTGTGGGACATCCTTTGATTTTT
>CAEGAD010044727.1:0-54860 GCA_903067055.1 Poeciliopsis paucimaculata
CATAGCGTACAATTATTCAGCCTGTTGTTGCCTCTATTCTATTTTTATTGCCTTTCAAGATGACATGTCTGTTCTTGGTGTTGGATTTTATCACATAAATTTTCCCAAAAAATGCAACTTATACTCCGGTGCGACTTATATATGTACTTTCCTGCTTTATTATGCATTTTATGGCTGGTGCGACTTATAGTCTGGAAAATACGGTACTTTCTTCAAGTTGAAAAACCATTGCCTCAAAGTTACAAGAGTGGACTCCTCTTGCGTCTTTAGTCTAAACTAAGAGTGCCCAACCACAATCCTGCACCAGAACCTAAACTGTGAGCCACTGAAGTATAAGCTGTAGGTCAAGGCTTCAAAATGTCAAAAGAACTATGTAATGCTTGAGGTCCTGAAACTCAAGCATTTTTGCAGCAGAATTAGTTAAAAAAAAAAAAAAGGAAAAAAAAGAGGTCAACCTTTATGAGGCTAAACCCTCATAGGGAGAAAGCTTGACTTTGTGTCACTGGTGACTAAAAAGTTAGTTGCATTAATCCTTAAGCACTAATTACACACACCATTTCTGCTACCTATATGAAGCACTACACCGGGACTGTATTTATCGGGAAATAACCACTTCAAAATAAGAGCATGAACATAAAGGTGTATCCTAACAGTCAATAACCAAAAATGTTAGCCTTTAAACTTTCAGTTGAAGATACAGCCAAGTAACTTAACACTTTAGACTTTAGACAAAAAATATAGATACTAGTTAAGACTTCCAGACGTTTTCAAAGTCAGCAAATGCAAAGCAAACAGTCAGCTCTGCTAATGTAACGTTAGCATATTAGCGAAAATGTACCAACCACTGAATTTGATTGTAGAAAATGACTAAATTGTTTGTTTTCAAGGCAGGCATGTCTCCAATACCAGGGGTCATTTTCAAAGTTAGCAAAAGGGTTAAATAAAAAGTCAGAAGAAGAGTCCCCACCACAGGACTCCATTATGGCAATTTGCTTTAAATCGTTTCTTGTCATTAGACTCATGCAGCAACTGTCCTGTGGCAAACGTTTAAATGTCGAGCTTAAAAAAAAGTCAGGTCTCAAAGGACCAAAATGTCAAAGGTGTGAAACAGCAAATAAGTTAAATGAGAAGCAGCCTGACATAACTTTTATTCCTCTTATCAGTTCCAGATGTGAGCTATAAAAGGTTTGCATGCGAGTCTTGCTTACAAACTCCTTGCAGAATCTTCAAAATCCTAGCAAAGTTCTGGCAGTGACAAGTTCGTTTGTAGCCTCCCAAAGAAAAAAAAGTCAAGTTCTGTTCCAAAAAATAACAAATAATAATAAAAAAATTAATTAATTAAAAATCAAACTCAACTGACTGCCTCCCACTACACAGACCTGCCACCACTCAGCTGTTACTCACGACCTAATCTTTCATGCACATACTAATACACCACTAAATGTGCAGCTGTTTGACTGTCTTGTGACAACAAAGAGCTTGTTGAGGTGGAAACTTGTGATGGAGTGAAGAGGAGTATTCTGGCCTAATGCGCTCCTTTCTTTTTGCTTCACCTGTGTCAGGACTGGCTGGGATAAAGAGTCGCAGGAGGAGATGGAAGTGAAACTTCACAATTTCATTTAGTTCTGGACTTTGACTGGGTCACCCCAGCACACAAATATGCTCTCTTTGTAGAGCCGGATGTATATATATATATATATATATTAAAATTGCATCAATGTCCATGCCTACTCACAAACACACACGCCTTTCCTCTGTCCACGGTTAAAATTATGAATAGACTCATTTGCGTGAAGGAGGAAGCAAACCATTAAGATTCCGTTTTTATTCAACGTAGATTATAAGTAGTTTTAAGTGGAATTTGCACATTTCAGCCAATGGGACTGAACGCTGCTGCCTCAGCCTTTTGCAAAAACCCATCCGCCCCCGTTGCTCTCGATTTTTCTAGAAAGAAACAAAAATTGTTTGCTGAAAAACTTCTTCAGCTTCCCTGTTTTTGCTCTGCGGTCTTCAAATCGAGCGCTATTTTGCTTCTTTTTTTTTTTTTTTTTTTTTTTCCCCCCCTTTTCTTATTTTTATTTTATTTTCCTCGAGCCGCGTGCCAGACCTGTCGCCACCCGCCGGCCTGAATGCCTTCTTTCATGGGCCAAGTGAGCTGACCGGGGAGACTCCTTTTCACTGTTTAATACACTTTACCTTCTTCAATTTACTTTTCTTACATAAAAAAATAAATAAAGGCATATGCTGAACATTGCAAAGTATTCATAGCCTTTAAACTTTTTTTTTTTCTTCCAATTTTATGACATTAGAACCAGAAAGAGATTTAAAGTACCCGGATTGAATGGGATAGAGCGATGCAAGCTAACGATCACAAAATGTTGATGGAATATTATTTTCTATTTAGTTCCCAATAATCCGACACCCTATGAAATATAGCGCAACCAAATGTGTTCAGAAGCCTATTTGTGTAATTTATTCTCAATTCTTTGAAGGTCTCAGAGGTTTATTAGGGAACATTAGTGAACAATCACCAATTTGTTCACCAATATTATTATACACCAGCTTCAGTGTATAATTTCTCACTGACTTTTTTTTCTTTTAGAGAAACACTAAATTTTTGATAAACATCCGTCAGGTTTTTCACGAATCCTTCGACAGAAACTTGCTGAGTTTCAGACATTAACACTGAAACTGTAGCATCTTTAATAATGCAAACAAAACATATGTCTTTAAAATATATTAAGTGCATTTTTAGTCTATATAGTTGCACTTCTAGAGGTTTGCACTCAAGTGAATGCAACTGGTGAGGCTTTTGTACTTGATACACGTCCCTTCACAGAGGGGTCATACATATAAGTACAGCTGGATCTGGAGTTTTTGGAGTATAATTTAAAATAAAACTATTTTAAAAAATTTAAAAAAAACTTAGCCTGGTGGAAGGGGCAAGTAAAGCCTGGCAGCCTGCCATACTTTTAATACACTGTGGGAAATCCTGTAACAATATGCTGGAAAAAGCGATAAAAAAAACATCTGTCATTTTCGATTTTCATGCTTCCCCTATTACTGTGTTGGCTGATCACATGCTATCACAGTACATCACTATTTCGATACAGTGTGACAACGTTGGAAGGGGTATGAATATCGTATGATCTTAATTTTTACCAACTTTGAAACTTTCAGCTTTCCTTTACGTTTAAAATACTCCACATGTCTGATGCGCAGAAACTTGCAGACTCTTACGGATCTTGCATCTCCTTTTCCCCCCTCGTCTGACGATCCTTCCTCCTCTCCGTTTGTCGACCTCCGGTCAGGAGCCAAATTTATGGCTCCTGGTCTGTGGCCAGGGCCAAAAAAAAAAAAAAAAAAAAGGGCGTAGCATCCCTCCTCTCAAACCAGGTTTGGATTTCAAACACATGCCAGCTCGGTCCAGTTGTAGGGAATGGCTGGAGTCGGACCACCTTGCCCCCCTATCTAAAAGCTCCGTCTGTTTACCGGATGAGGTTGGAGCGTGTGCGCGTCTCGTGGGTGGTGAGTCCACCCACCACTTGACTTTTATATTTAATTTGGTTCTTGACGCTGGATGCTATTTCGATCACGGCCAATGAAGGGTGCTCTCCTGTTCTCTGACTTTTTAAGGTTTTCTTGACACCCAAGGGTGACATGCAGAGTCTGACCGTCCGGAGGTTTGCGGTGGGAAATGAAATGCGTCGCAGGACGGCAGAAGACAGGCACCGGCTCTGTCTTCAAAAGCTTCGTCATGGGAGAGGTGGACTCGGGTTGGGAGGGTGAGGGGGTTCTCTGCCTAGGTGGCCTGCGGATGGAAGCGTTGTGGTCAGTTGATTTGTCGTCCCAAATGTTTGCTGAAGTTTGCTGAAGGTGGAAGCAAAATTATTGCAATTTTTCATCGGGAAACACCAGTAATTGGCACAGCCGTGCTGCCAAATACCACAGAGATTCCCCCAGATCCAGGCCTGGTGAGACTGTCGCCTTTGGAGTCCATAATTATGCAAATCCTACTTAGAAGAGAGTCTCCGAGGGCAGCGGTTTAAATCCGAGTTTAAATCAGTGACGCCCCATAAAAAGAAAGCATTCACAGCACCGATACTCCCCGTCAAAAGCATGAGGTGTCTTGGAAAGTATTCATACCTCTTGGTTTTTCAATATTCTGTTAAGTTACATGAACAAACTCTAAAGTATTGTATGGGGATGGTTTATGGCAGAACAAGAAAAGGCAAAGTGTGACATTCTTTTTATTTTATTTATTTATTTTTTTGTACAAAAATGTAAAAGAATCTTAGAAGAGCGGCTTGAATTCCCTATATTACAGCAAGATGATATTTTGGATTTTTCTTCACCAGTTTTACATATCAAAAGTCTGGAAACTAGATGTAAATCAGATAGGACGGGGACTTCTTAATTTGATTTAGATTTGGACTTTGACTGAACCATTGTAATGTACATTTAAACCTTTATTGAAAAAAACACTGCAATAATAAAAAAAAAAAGGATGTTTTTTTTGTTTTTTTTTACATTAGTATGTAATATATGCTCTTACTTTGTAATGCCTCACCTGATGTGTGGTAAAGTTTGAGTTTTTGGAGTTTTAGGAAAAATATCTGGTCACTTATGTATTAAGCTGGAGGGTTTAAGGATTTTAATGGGCTGGTAGCCTCTATTTGCAGTATACTGGGCAGGAAATGGGCAGAGAGATAGAAGGTGGGGGGGTTAAGACATGCAGCAACAGTCCCAGGTTCAGAAATTAAACCCTGGATGTCAGAGTCCAGGACTAACAGCCCATCTATAAATTGCACCAGCTCCACAACTACACTGTGCGCCGATTGTCACAGTTCAAAGAATAATAGTTTTTGCAAACCTCTTTGCATGCCTTTCCCTTCCTTTCCCCTCCTCCAACATCTCTCCACTCTTCCCCTTTCCGTCTCCTGAACAGGGCCGTAGCTGGCTAACATCTTAGGCTAAAGTCCTCCAGTCGCTGGGGAAGTCTGCTAGAAACTCTAAGCCATACATCTCTGCCTGGTCGCCAGGCCAGGAAGAGTCACAGACCATTTAACTCGCGTATTAATGACCAACAAGAACCCAGTGCCTCCAGAATGAGAGTATAGGAACCTACCGAAGTGTGTACAGAGGCCAAGCCAGAGGAGGCGCAGAGGTGCCAAGGCAAAGAGAAATGAGGTGTAGGGGGGGGAGAGGGAGAGAATAAAAACAAAACACAGAAAACTGAAAAAAACAGATAAAGACTGAATGATTTTTTTCTCTCTCTCTTAAAAAAAAGTCATGTTTGGAGTGGAGTTTTGAGTTAAGGAAATAAACAAATGTCAGAAATTACATTCAGCAGTGATTTTCTGTCCAAATGGCCCAAGAAAAAGCTAAATAAAGACACCTCAAGATACTTTTCAAGTATGCAATATTCATGACTCGCAACTGATGTGCGAGTGCCTCAGAAAATAAGCAAACAGCAGCTCATGTGAAGCCTCTGAGCTTAATGACAGGCTGTTCACAGTTCATCCATCGTATTAGTCGACCGTAACAATCACATTGTTTTAACTGAAATGAAAGCAGATTTGCACTTCGGTGCAAAACAACATAAAACGTCCCCTCAATACCAACTTCAACATAGTAAAAAGCAAATAAGGCACGAGTACAGGAAAAGTTTTTCATGGTTTCAAATCGATAAAATTCTCAGAATCTTCATACAGTTTAAAGACGAGTGGAACACGAGTGGTAAGAGGCGCTGCACTTTCTCCCTCTGCTCCTGCATACCTTTATATTCATAGTTAAGCCAAGGTGCTACACGCTAATCATCTTTTAGCCATCAAAGGAGACGTCAGCATCTTACTCAGGCCCTGGAGGGATTTCACAGAAAACATTTGAAAGACACAGAACAGAGGATGAGGCGTCATGAAGCGTTTCGACCCAAAGCAAAACTCCACTGATACCGTGTCGATACTGCGTCACGGAATACTGACACCTGCTGGACATTAAAAATCCCTACAGGCAACGTAGTCAGACTGATTTGTTGAGTTAGTCTAAACAATAAGATTTAAGTCATTGTGTTTTATTGTATTATTTCAGATCTTAAGTTAAATTCACAATGCATTTGATATTCTTAGTTATAGTCAACAAATAATGTGAACATGGACCATAAAGTGAAAATTTCAGTGAGCATGTCTGGAATGAGGATGCTTGTGGACTGGGTTCTTTTTTTTTTCCCCCCCCCCACAAATTTTCATTCAAAAAATAAGGTTTTCCAACATTTTGAAATTTAGTCTGTTACACCTTTTTTGACACAACTTCTCCTGCTGTAAAAAAAAAGAAAATGAAGTAAACAATACATTTATATGAAATGATTTATAAAAAGCAACTGAGTAATTTCTGGAATGCCTGAGTTTATCCTAGGCTATCTGGGATTCATTCTGATGCCCTATAATGCCTCAGCACTGAGGAGGTGGATTTATTTAAATCAGACAGTTCTGTCAAACCTATGCAACACTTAACCTGCAGAACATAATATGAAAGTAAACTAAGAGTCAATTTCAGCTGAATTAGGATTCAGATAGAGCAAGTAGAAACTGAAAAGAACCGGATGAAACAATAACCAAGTGATGACCAACACCTTATTTTCTGACGTAAGATCAAAATTGTCCCAAACTATGAAACCTTTCGTTTGCCTTGAGGCTCCATATTGACGCTGTTCTGTAAAAATATCAAGAATCCAGATTCATTTTTAGCAATCTGTCAATGGAATCTGTCTTTCCGTTGACAGATTCGCTTCCTTACAAACACAGTTTGGTGTCATTTCGAAACAGTTCTTGTGTCGGCCACGTGACTCGCTGAAAGCAACACGCTCACCACCCGACGCATCGGTGTTGCCGGACCATCACTAGAACTGTGTGATGATGTGCATTTCAAATTGCGCAATTTGGTCGTCACTGGAAACGAAGTCAGTGGGTGAAAAGTTCAGTGGGCAACAAAAAAATTGGAGGTTTGTTAAAACATTTTGGTGGATCAGCTCCTCTCTCATCCACCAGCCCTCCTCTCTTTGTGTCCAGCTGAGACACGGGGATCAGAGACGGAGAGATGAAGGCACGTTTTAATCAGCCTCTCTCTGCTGGAACGCTGACCTCTGACCTCTAGGCCAGACCACATGCCCCCTTCCCCCTGAGCAGTTCCACTGCTCAACAACAGACATAAAGGGCTGCTGGTTTGGCAGTGTGAAGGGGTCACTGGGACCACTGGGGGACCTGACAGCTCCCCACCGGACTGGGACCGTCCCCTCAGGTGAATCCCAAACAAAGTAACTCCTTAAACCTCTAGACGTTTTGTCAGATTACAACTACGAACGTTAATCTGTTTGCCTGGGATGTGACAGAGCGACACAAAGTAGAGCATAATTGTAAAGTGGACAGAGAAAAGATCCAAGGCTTTCACGAGTTTTTGCAAATCAAAAGGAAGGAATAAATTGGTATTCACTTGCAAGTCTTTGGCTGTACATTTCTACCATCTTTACAAATCTATAGGATGAAATTTGTTGACTCTTCTATGCAACATAACTTACGCTTGGACATACTGCACGAAGAGCGTCCGTTAACGTCAATTTTCAAGTCTTGCATCGTCTTCTCAGGTGGATTAAGGTCTGGCTATACATATATGATTATACTTTTTTCGTAAACACTTTTCTCTTTGAGTCTTAGGATACATTCACAGCAGGTGAATGCCACCCAAATGCAAATGTTTTTGCCCATGCGACTTTTTCATGGCCCAATTCTCATCTATTCACCCCCTCAAAAAAAGCCTATCTACCAACTAAATTGCTCGCGTGTTTTCGAAGCGTCTGCAGTGAAAACTGTCATGTCGTGATGCGATTTACGTTTTACGTAGACAGGCGTCCAGAAGAAACCACATCTGCTAAATGGCTGAAAATTCTAATTCTAGAAATAAGAGAAGTCTGGATCACTGGAGTGCATCCCATCACAAACCCACGTTCTGACTGCACATCCAAACAAACGTCTCTGCAGCAGTGGGGGTCAATGCTCTCCAAAAGGCCATTGCTATTAGTTGTGCTGGTTTTTTTTTGTTTGTTTGGTTTTTTTTTTTATTAGCTTTTTTTGTGTTATGGTCATGTAACAATACTGTTGGCTCTGAATAACTGAAATCGATCGATAGGTGGGGGCCTTCATAGTTGCTTTGGTAAACAGTGCTCTGCTGTGCGACTTGAAACGCTTCGAGGTCGCACAGACGTCTGGTGGCAGTCGCTTTCAATTTGTAGTGTGAATGTGTCACTTTGACCGGCGGAGGCAAGGCAACAAAATGTAGTCGAGGTAGATTGACTTGGAGCTGCAGGTCACAGTTACCCGACGCGTTTATACTTTGGGCAATTCCAACACTCATACCAGGTAAAAGGGTGACAAAGCAAAACAAAAAATAACTCACACAAACCTAACACAAAACAATAAATGGTACCAATATTTACATGCATGCAAATTATTAGAATTAAACTAATCTAATGTCAATCAAAGATTAAATTTAGCTTAATATAACTCTTCAAAGCATTACCCCTCTTAATTGAAAATGGTGCTTTTTAACAGCACTTGTCTCCCTTTGCTACTCCACCCTGCTGAGGAGACACACCCGAAAGGTAAAACTCAAACAATTAAGCTAACATTTACCCCACATCCCCCCTGTCCAGGAAGGATGGCCAGTCCCTCTGACTGGAAGAATGTTGAATAAATGTCAATGTAACTGAAATAAAGACCTGAAACAAAAAGCATTTGTTCTGTACAATATCAGTAATAATTTATTATTGATGGGGCCCCTGGTCTCCATCACAGAATGATCATGCTAAAGAAGAAAGATTGGAATTGAGCTTCAAGAGCCGCGATGTGAATGTACCCTTTGGATCCCTTTGTGTTCATTGGTTTCCATGGTTTCCTCATCTCGTCAGGTTTCTCTATCATTTTCTCAGTATTTCTCAGCTTCTGATTGTTTCTTTGTCTGTTACACTTGATGCCAGTACCATTTTCTGTACTTGCTGTACAGTACTTTTTACTGTTAAATCTCAACTTCACCTTTCTGACCAAACGATTGAGCTGGTCTCTTTGGTTCAGGTATTTACTGTAATTGTCCTTCAGTTATTGATCAACACAGAAATAGATCGAATCTACAATGTGACGACCGACTCCTGTCGGGCCATTTCTCAAATGTTACCGGAGCTGCTGCTGCGTCAGCGCAAACAGTGACATCAGGGTGCCGCACATGACCCAGACAGTTTAAATATGCGAACACACACCTATGTGAATACGAATGTAGGCCCACACACAGAAGCAAAGTTTCCTCCACGTATACGCACTCACAGCTTCCCGTTTCACCATCTGAGCCATGGGGAGCTGTGATGTCCCTGATGAGGTCACTGCTTAGGTCACCAGCAGCAGCAGCGCTTTGAGATCGCCCACGTGCTCCCAGACAGCGATTATGACTTTGTGGATCAACGCGCATTTGCAGCCACACATGAGATTGCACAGCTGCTTTCTGGGTCATCTTACAGAGCTCTCTCCATGAGTCTGAGAAATCTTCACACCAGGTATCCAGCCGGATCAGAACGCTTTGTGGGGAGAGTCGGGGGGAAGAGGGGGCCTGCAAAGCCACATGGCTTTAGTGGAAAAACTTGACGGTCAATACAATTATGGCACACACACATTTTTTCTTTGGCTGTGAGTTCAAATTATTCAATGCATTTTTATTAAGGCAGGTACTTAAACGCATTAATTCAAATTAATTTCAAACATTTTTTAACACAATTAAATTTTTTTTTTTTTTTTTTTTTTACAGAGTAGGAACCTTTCTTGTGTGTTTCCGGTGTGCCTGCAACTCTGATGCAAACAGCAACAGAGAATGAAGCTGCTTCTCGTGGTACACTGGGGGTTAATTTTTGCGTCAAGAAATTATGTGATGGGATGCTGAAAAAGGCCACTGTTGAGTTCAAGTTGTGCCAAAAGGAGGTAAGTCTATCAGCGAAGCTATTCAAACCTGAAATAGCATCTCAATGCTGAACACTCATGTTGCAGCAGCACGGACGTTCCCCACTGCTAATGTTAGCATCTACAGTTTTTCAAAAGTAGTTTTTTCAAAGACCTTTTCAAGTCCTTCCTCCTTTGGTTCTGTCATTTTTTCTATCTTTGTGTCCAGATTTCTTCCCTTACGTCCTTTACTTCTTGTTTTCTACCTTCCTTCCGTTTTTTGGTCCATCCTTTTACCTTCCTTGTGTTCATTTCCTCCGTCCTTCCTTTCTTCCTTCATTCCGCCTTCCTCTTCATTTTCCTTCTCCCTTCCTTGTTCTCTTTTCCTGTCTTTATTCTTCCTTCCTTCCTTCCTTCCTTCCTTCCTTCCGCTCTTCCTTCTCTGCTCTTTTTTTCTCTCCTTCCTTATATATTTGCCTCCTCGTGTTTTTTCTTCCTTGTTTCCGCCTTTGCATAACCCCATACCGAAAATCTGACGACTCTGGAAATATTTGCCATAAACTCACCATAAACTCTGTTATTTAATATGTGAAGAACACCCATAAAGGTTTTTCTTACCTCAAGCACCGGCTTTAGCTTCAATGGACCACCAGTACGCAAATATGTGGACTTCACATAACCCATTTGCTCTCTCTATGGAGGCAGCTGGGTTGTGTGTGTGTGTGTCTGTGTGCGTGGGTGTGCGTGTGTGTGTGTGTTTAATGTGGGGGGGGTGACATGTCCTCTGTGTGGCCGCGCGTTCCCAGCGGGGCCTCAAATGAAAATGACCTCTGAATGCAATCAGGCTCCGATCTGCAGTAATGGACTTTGTATTAGGCTGCCCCCTCGCCGTACCCTAATTACACACAGGAGGCCGCACGCTCCCACTCTATGCCGCCCCTACTGTACAAGGATCCGTACGCGTGTGCGTGGGCGTATGACATCATGGTCGATCGCAGATTAAACTTCTCAGGGAGCATAATGCACTGTGGAAGCGGAACATGTTCACATGCACACAACGCAACCATAGAGTCGGACGGAGGGAGTTCATTTATTTGCCTTCATGCAGGTTCTACAAACACAGCCAGTCATTTTCACGTATCAGTTATCTGATCATCTCTCTGCTTGTTCTATAAAGTTTCTTAGACGCTCTTCAGTATTTGTGTCCAATAATTTTTTTTTTTTTTTTTTGCATCTTTTCCGTTGTACGCTTATAGAAAAAGGATTTTGATTATGTTTTCTGGTTCTAACCAAGTGAGGAAAATGGTTATAGTGTCAATCTGGCAGCAGTCCCACTCAGGACATTTGACCTTGGGGAAAGTTTTTTTTTTTTTTCCTCCACTTTTTTTTTTTTTTTTTCAGCCCCTCTTTCCTTTTCCCCTCTCGCAGAGGCTAAAAGGCTCAAAAGGGTGGAAAGCAAAATATTTTCTTTAGTCTCCTGAACGCCAGGTTGCCTAAAAGGTTCCAAAGCCGTTTGCATCAAACCTCGACCGTCGAAACCACAAATTCTGTTTTTGTAGCCATAAAACTCCCCCCACCAAAAAGAAGAGGCAAAAAAAAAAGAAAAAAAAGAAAGAAAAAACAGATTTCAATTCAGTCGATTCTTATAAATTCAATAAAAAGCAAAACTGGTGTACACCCCATCGGAAAACACGATGTTACATACATGTTTCAGTGGCTCTGCTTGTGAGTCCTTACTGTATCCTTTGTGAAATATCACTTGGAAAGATTTGGAGTTGCAGTTTTATCCAGTTTCTCAGAAGTCAAAGCTTTTGAATGGGCCAGTAGATAATTAGAGCCAGAGTTGGATTTTGCGCATTTTTTATTTTTTTTAAATAGAAGAAATGATCATTTTAGATCTGCCTCAGAGAATCGATAACAGAAGATCAAAACATGCATGTCAAGAACCGTGCAGTTCTGGCCAACTATACACCAACCTGTGTATAGTCGGATCATATTCACAAAAAACTGCAAACGCTAAACCGTGGATGAATTTCACATTTAAGATTTCCTCCTAAAAGCTTCTAAAAAGCGTTCATTTGCACTACTCTTAAATTGCAGTTGAGGCTGTAACTTTAAATTCTGATGGACGTCTAATTATTGAGATAGACGTTTTTAAGAAATAATGGCATAATCACAGCAGCTAGTTTTTCCTCTCAAACACTAAAACTTTAATTTTGTAAAGAACACTCCACGCTGGAACTGGAAGACATTTTAAATATCTTAACTAAAACCACCAAAAAAAGCAGGAATAAAAAAATTTAAAAAACAAACAAAAAACTAAATTTTTTCGACACCGGATAAAGCGGGACCATAAAAACGTCTGGATGATTCTAGCATTTCCTGATTGATCAGTATTATATACGTCACCAGGCTTTGTGGACCTGTGCACATACCTGGGTGAAAAAGTAAAGCAAAAAGCACTTATGTTGTGTGTGTATGATGCATTACGTATCATACACGCGTGTTTCCAGCAGTGACATGTTTACAGAAGGACCACACGTAAGTGAAGGACTCCTGCCAAACCTGTTAAATATCCAGCTACAAGTGTGTCAACAGGCGCACGCGCACATATTCGCACGCAGCACGGAAAGCCACAGAAATGTACCTGGCACTGTGCTATATTTTGCTGTAAGTGCCTCTCCCACCCATATAGTTTGTGTTTGTCAATATAAACTATTTGGGCAAACATTCGCTGAGGTCGGCCGAGCTGTCGCTGCCCTCGGACTCACGGCCTCCAGGTATGCGCTGTGGTCGTAACCGACGCTGCTCGTTGGAGGACTTCCACGGCCTTTCAAATAAGGTAAGTCCGGCAAAATAAACACTTTTTTGCACTTTAAACATTTCTGGAACAAGGATTTGGCTTTTCCTTAAACGCGAGGCGAGATCGTGTTGCGTTCAATTTATCATTATTTCCAAACACTCGAAATATCATACGTCGGGTTTGTTGGATTTATTTATTAAGGGCTCACTGAGGTGTGAAATTCAGAGCGGTTTCCCTCATAATAGTAGCAGCTGCATGTTACAATGTCTTCCCTCAAACCTGATGTACATTTCTATACGTAGTGTGTTTAAAAAAAAATCTATAAAGCGAGAAATAGGTAACGCTTAGTGTTGATCTGCAGAGAGTAAGAGAGAGAATCGTCACCTTCCTACAAAGAATTGTCTGTCATTTTTTTTGCCAAAAGTGATTTTGGAAACTATTACTGCAGTATTACAGGCTGGTCTCCAACGTTCCATTCATCAGAAAAATTATTGAAAAATCTGCGTTTCTAAAGTTAAATAGTGTCTCAACAATGACATGCTGTTTCAATGTCTTTCAGTCTGGTTTCTGTGCTCACCACAGTGCTGAGACTGGCCTAGTCAAAGTGTTCAATGACATCCACATAAATACAGACTGTGGAAGAACCGCGGAGCTGGTTCTATCGGACCTCAATGCAGCTTTTGATACTGTTGGCCACGACATATTAAAGAAACACCTGCAGAGTTGGGTCGGACTCTCTGGTCCAGAACTCAACTAGTTCGAGTCTCACATGAAGAACAGGGATTCCTTTTTTCCAATAGGTAACTTATCGCAGTATTCATACGTCACATGTGAAGTACCCCAAGGTTCAATCCTGGGACCCTTTCAGTCTATAAAGACTAATAAGATTAGAATCCATAACTATGCAGATGATGCACAGCTCCACATTACGATATTACCAAGTGACTCTGAACACATGCAATCACTGAACAAGATGCTTAAAACAAATCAATGTGTAGATGTGCCGCAATTTTCTTCAGCTGAACAGAAACAAAACTCAATTTAACATTTTTGAACCTAAAGAGGAACAATCTATGGTCAACGCACAACTCCAGTTACTACCACTACAAACTAGAGGTCAGGTCCAAACTCTAGGTGTAATGATGAACTTTCAGAGTTACATAAAGACCGTTACAAAATCAGCCTTCTGTCAAGAACAGCTGCAGCTGATCCAGGAAGATAAGCACATCAACCCAGTTCTAACAACCTTCCACTAGCTCAGATAATAGACTTTAAAATTCTCTGTTTATAAATCATTAAATGGCTTTGCACCAAAATAAATTAAAAGATATGCTACATCAACCTTCCAGACCACTCAGGTCTTTTGGTTCTAGTCTGTTAGAACCAGAACCAGAACCAAACCCAGAGAAGGAGCGGCCCTTTAGTCAACCGAGGCTCGTTGGCAAATGTTTACGCACAGCTCTGTTAAGGGTTTGAAGCACCGCACTGCAATCAGTTCAAGGTCTAACCTTTTTTCCACTTGTGTGGTAGGTAACTACCACATGCCGCTGTCGTTCCTGGGAACACTTTGACCAAATCTCGGCTGGATTCAGCTGTTTGACAGATGGCTCCGGCCCTGACTTCTGAACGTTTTGTTATACGGATATGTCGGTGGTTCGCTTTCTAAATGCGCAAGGCGTTGGTGCGGGACCAAAAAGCTTCACTTTAGTTTTGAGAAGATAAAGTGTTGGAGAAGGGCTGTCAGTGGATAAGTCATGTTTCAGAAAGAAATTTCTTGGTTATTTCTTCTCGTTAAATGGACCAAAAAAGCCACAGAAGTCTATGGCACATTTATTGCATCTAGATGATCCTTGTGTTGAAGTAGAAAAATTATCCAGAAGGAGGGGGGGCAGATGGCTATAGAAGGGTGCATAATTATATCGATTCTACGATATTTATCGATTTTTTTCCTCCTTCGAAAGGTATCAATTTTTCATCCACGAGTATCGCTACATTAAACCATAAGGGTCCATAAGCTGACACCATCTTCTTAACGCCTGGTTTGTGACGGCTTCCCCCAGTCTCACTTTCAACTTGTGCTTAAAGTGCATATCATAAACGACACACCAGTTTTTACATTGTGTTAATAGGCCAAGTAAAATCAGAGTTATGCTAAATTAAGTAAACCATATTTTTCCGAATGTCAAGAGATATTTTCCAGTTATGTGAAAGGGAATGAGCTTCCAAATGTAAAAAAACGAAACGCAACATTAGATTTCTTTGTTTTTGGAAATCTCGTACTTTCAATAAATAGTGATGGGCTGCATTTTGTTGCTAAGAAACAAAGTGAAGTTGTGCAAGCAACCGTGAAAGAGAAGCGGAAGGGAGTAGCGGCAAAAGCAGTGAGATCACAAAATTAATGCAAAGTTTGGATATCGGCGCGACGAGTGCCATCCACTTCGTAATTTGTTTTTCGCTTAGTGGTTTCTGTTCTGTACATAAAGGATTACTGACGAATGAACACGCAGCAGGCAGTGGTTCTGTTTTGAGCTGGAAAACGAAGAGGGGAAACCCGCAGCCGCAGTCTGGATTTCCATGATGACGACGGCGGATCGGTCATTCTTATTATCAACTGACAAAGAGTATCAGAGACTGAGAGTACAATGAGATCCTGGCGGTTTGAGAGGCAGCTACTCAGAGATCCAAGCAGGGGAATGGCAGTGCAGCGCAGCTGCAAGGAGTCGATCACTACGGGGTGAGGCAGAGCCAATCCCCCTGCAGCTAGTAGTAAACAGCTTACAGCTATGGCTGACTCCAGGAGCCAAGGTAGAAAAGCCTTTTCCTTATAATCCATAAGACATTTTTTTTACTCCAAAATGTAACCACAGTATGTCTAAAAGAAAAACATAAGTCCAAGAGTCTACAGAGGCTGATAATCTCCCCACTCAGCTCCTGGATCACTGTTCAAACTTTGAGTTTTATGTCAAATCCAGATGAATTAAATGACAGAAACTAATTTTCTCACTGCATCTTTGATTCATTTTGTCCAGCTGCAGACTGTCAGACTCTGTCCAATCAGAGTCAGGTATTGTGCAGTAGTTGGTGCTTTTAATCAGTTTTCAGTTAATTAAATCCAAGTCTACGGAACACAAAATGTCACTAAAACCACTCTGTCATAAAATCTATCAGGAAAATCGTAAAATGCATCAAATCGTATCGAATTGTATCGTTTACAAAATATCATGATACATATTGTATTGTGATCAGAATGTCGTACCGTGAGATTATTGTATCACTACACCCGTAATGAATACATTTCCAAGTGCCAATTTTATAGGACAGAACTTTAGCAGATAACTGCTATATTAGCAGATAGCAGATAACCCTGACCTCTCTCTGTCTGTATTATGTCTCCACCCTACTAGCAGACGCAGAGAGAAAATGGCTCCCTTTGGGTATATTGTCCTTAACAATGCACAGACATTGTAAATAGATAGTGAAGTGTGTCAATGGAGTATTGATTTAAAACACCCACCAGTGATGTCATATGTGAATTATGCCATCTAAGTGTGTACGGACTATATGTGATGCAAAGGGGCATCATGCCAAAATGTTGGCAAAAAAAGATTAATTGCAGTTATTTTCTGAATTTAAATCCTGTTTGTGCAAGTGTAAAATAGTGTGATTAGGCGCCCCTCCACTTTTTCCCCCTCCTGTCGCGCCCTTAAACACACACACTGGAGGTGCTAAATCTGCGCGCCGCTTTGAAAGCGCACTGTCTCGCAGTTTTTTTTCATTTGAATGACGTCGTCATCCGATAACAAATGGGTAGTACGCTGCCATATGATGCTCCTAATAAAAGTCCAGAAAGGAATCAAGTAGACTCCTTGAGATGGGTAAATTGTTAAAAAACAGCTGTCACTATAAGACCAGCTGCATGGGAAACATTTACTGTGAATTCAACTATGAACCGTTGTCATCATGGCATTTAATATGCTAAGACCCCCACTCTAATATTTCCTGAGCCGCCATTGATGAAAGCATGTCTCCATGGCAGAGCGCACCACGTCCTCTGTGACCCCTGACCTCTCTCTGTCTGTCTGTCTGTCATCGCCCGACGGACTTCGAAATGAAGAGAAACGATGAGGGACGGCGGGAGAGCAGGGTGGGTGCTATGCCCATGTGTGACAACCAGAAATAACGAGCCACTGCGTTAGTCCGATTTCTGAATAAAGCACCTTCTCATTCTGGTGTTTGCGTTCAAATGAAAAAGCCCCAAGAACTGCCTTTCAAAGGACGAGCATTCCAGTGTTATTACCAATAGATATTTTAAGAGACCTATTATTCTGTTGAAGAAAATATCCTACTTATATGACGAATCCTGTGCACCGTGGACATCAATAGCGTATGGACTAACACTGACTATCAGAAAGCATTCGTTCTATTAAAAAGATAGTTTATAAATATTCTAACAGCTCTGATCCAACTTCTGGACAATAATTTGAGAAACGATTCTGAATTTAACGGCAAATTCTTAACCCCAAATCAAGGCACGGCCTTGGGGAAGAAATTTACTCCTGTTTTATGGCACAGTGGGACAAAGAGGCACTAAATAAATGTCTTGCAAAGCCTGTTTATTAAAACAGATTCCTGATGTGTCGAGACGAGAGTATTTGCTTCAACTAATGTTTTGGGAGTTTTTGTTATTTGAATCATCAAACCTACTTAATATCACATAACATCAGCAGAAGCAAAATGTGGTTTTCCAATCAGGAATTATTTTAGTCAAGAAAAAACATTTTGCAAATGTGTCTGAAAAACTAATTTCGCCCCCCTAAACATAAATAACTGGCAGAAGTTAAAGGTTTGCATTAACTTGCATGAATGAGTCCTCCACTTTCAAATTAGCTGCATTTTTGACAGCACTAGTTTAATTTCTAGTCTCGATGTGAAGAATCCCCTTTTTCCTTTTGCCACTAGGATCGATGACTTTTTATCGCGTGGCAGAATAAGTTTGTTTTTCCTTCACTTGCCATAAGATCCACAAGAGAATTTTCACCTCTGTGGTGTAGATCATAACCTGCCCTCTGTCTCTACAGGGTTTAATCTAATTTAAAGCTTGTTTACTTTTGAGAGTCTGCTGTGAAGGATGAAAAAAACCCAAAATGTCAAATATGCCAACTAAATGAGTAACGTAAATAGTCGAGACACTTTTTTAATAATCTTGTCTTGTGCAAAAAATCAGAGGCATGCAAAGCCAAATAACCAAGCTGCATGATTCCGATTAGCACACGGAGCATCTTCATCTAACCGAACTACATGGGGAAAGTTAAACTCAACTAGTTGGCCACGTTTTGTGTTTTCCATCCGAATTGTGATTACTTTCAGCGTATGCTTTAATTTCAAAGCCAATCCTTAAAAGAAAATATTTTACATTGTGAATGTGAAATGCCCAGTGTTCTACTCAAGGTTTTTAAGCTGTCAAAATCCACTAATAATCCACTGTGCATTAGTGGACAGTGGATTAAAACGCTAGAATGACGCTGCGTCATTCTAGCGTTTTTCTTACCTACACAATAACATTAAATTTACCAATAACGGCAAACAAAAACACATGTAACTATACGTGTTTTCGTGCATGTGTGTGTGTGTGTGTGTGTGTGTGTGTGGACTCAGCTGGTTTCAAACTGCATGACCTTCCACTGCCCTGTTTCCTGCTGTAGCCATACCTCAACCTGAACCCAACCAGTCGCCCCCTCCCTATTACCGTAAAGCAACACAGCAAGCACAATTAAAGATAATTTAAGACTTAAGCAATTAAGGTCACATCTTCCCGGGAAACGTGCACCCGGGGCGGTCCTGGTGTCTGTCTTGCACAGGATGAATTTGGACAGGTTTGCAAGTTTATGATTTGTGTGTGTGTGCAGTATGCCTCTGTAATTGCAGCTCAGGCACACGGGGTCAGCCAGGGTCTGCATGGCTCTGTTTTTGGATGAATTGCCTAGGAGGATATTAGGACCAAACGGCTTGCTCTGTGCCACTTGCACTCCGGTTACAATGAGGCAAACACGAGCGCACGCGGCGATAAAAGCACAGAAATTGACACATTCTTTGAAAATAAATAGCAATAAGAGCGTGCCGTTTCCGAGCACACATGGTATAAATAATCCCATCTTCGTGCAGACCACCAGCAGAACGGATTAACAACTACAGGCCTCAGAGCGGCTCAGTTTTAAAGGCCTGCACTATGGCTCCACTAGCTGATGTTATATCAACACGATTTTATTGAGTGGAAATCAAGTGGGATTTTCTGGAGGAGGAGAACTGTTAGAACACCTTCGGTCTGTACCTTGGAAACACTCTGTACTCCGGTGCCACTAAACCGGGTCCCATACGCTGTCAGGAGCTTTTAACTTCCAACTGAACGCTATCTGCTAACGCCCCTTGTATCGTACAAACACGTGAAGCGCACCCCTTACTGCTGAGTCAGGATATTCAAGCAGCCATGAAGGATAGAGTCTCCCTGGCTCCTGTGGACGGTGTTCTTCCTGGGTGGTCCCTGCAGCCGTAGCACCAGGAGTGCTACCGTAAGCATTTTGGTCAAATGAGACATGTGATTTTATGTGCGAGTCGACTTGGACCAATTTGAAAGGACACCAAGGCTTTTAAAAATTTCACGGTTTCAGAAGAGACAAAATTATTTCCACCATGCCATTCCTCCAGTTTAAAGCCATTTCAGCGAGATATGGGAAGGCGCCAGAGTATCCAGAAATTTCCTTGCAAACGTAAATCATCAGTCCGTTTCTAGTGACGGGGGACACGAATGCTGGAGACACGAGATGCGCGCTGGAAAAGAGTGGAAGAGAGATTAGGATTCACGCGAGACAGAATCCATGTGTGCCAATGAGAGGGGAACAAGTGGAACGGGGAGCGGAGGCAAAGAAGGTACAAGACGACGTACTTGGGGTCAACCGTCCAGAGCAACGGAGAGAGTGGAGAAGAAGTGAAGAAGCGTAGAGGCAAGTTAGAATTGGTGAAGAAAAGTGCCTGGTGTGATGAAAGAGTACAGGTAAGAATGAAAGGGCAGGTGTACAAGGCAGTGGTGAGACCAGCCATGTTGATTGAGGAAGAGACAGAAAACAGAACTGGAGGTCGCGTGGCTCAAGATATTGAGGTTCTCTCTTGGAGTGACGAGTGTGTGTAGAATCATGAACAAGTACATCAGAGGCACAGCATACAAAACAGTTTGACTGCTGTTTGCTGCAGAGCAGTTTCCTATGCGAGTCAAAAGCCTAGAAATTGGCTTTTGACTCGCTTTGAGTCTGTTGGACCTCTGAGACGTTGAAATATGCCTGAGTATATTCAGGGCAATATGAAACTCCTATCATGGACGTTATTCAGCAGGTTGAAGCTAGCTAACCGAAGAATGAGGGAGTTAGTTGATGCTACCAACATTGCCTAGCGGGGCTGTGACAAGTTTAGCGACTAAAGCCTTTCCTCAGCCTCCAACCCTGAGAATACTCTTTGGATTGAAGGTCAGTGAAATCATCGTTTCATTGGATGTATTTTGCACTGATATGGATCACGTGTCTATCTCGATAGGTATCATTGTTTTATCACCCATCTTTAGTAGAGGATGCAGATGATAGGACTAAATGGAGACGAATGATTTGCTATGGCAAAATCTGACGGGAAAGGCTGAGAGATAAGAAGAAGGCATAAACAAAGCACATAAAACCAGAAGATGCACCACATTGTTAGCTATCAGAAGCCTGCCTGAATAAAAAAGGAATTGTAATTGTAAGTAAAGTCTGACCCCAACGACTTGGTGCAACTAGGGAAGCTCAACAACTCGAAGAGACACAAAGGCAACCTTAGTTGGAGAATGCCCAACACAGATTAAGGTTATGACAGCAGTTTTTATGACATAGCCTACAGTAGTTTTGAAATGCCGACGAAGGCACATCGAAGTGTAACTCATTTCTTTGAGGAGAACGCAATGCTTTGGAATAAAATATTTCGGGCAGCAAAGGAAGCAGCAGTTTCTGATCATGCGGCAAAGAATTTGTAACTCAATACACGCGACTGGTTAAAACCTGTTATCCAGCTGGAATGTGCCGAGTCAGAAACGGAGAACAACACACCCAAAAACAGCACCGAGGTTATTTTAACTTTCGAGGGAACGCTGACAACCAAACATAGAAATGCCCAGCCGTCCTCTGACCGGACTAAAAAGAAAGGCTGTTGCTTTTCTACTAAATTTGGAATCGTTATAAATCTATACACAGCATGTAAAAAAAACATGATTAAAATTCTCAACACACACGCAAACACACCAGCTGTGTTATCAGCAGCTTCAGGTGAGGACAGGGTTGCCACCACGGAAACCAGAGTGATGAGATGCCACCCAGCAGTCAAGTGAGGCAAACTTTGCAAATGCCAAATTTAACTTCCTTTGGTTCTTAGTGCCACAATTACTTGAGAACGTTTTTTTTCTTCTTCTTTTTAGATATTTTTTGGAACAGGTGTCCCTGATAGTGACCGAATGTATGTAAACTTTTGAATTTGCGGAAAGTTTTGGGAAAAAAGTTCCAAAAAATATTCTCACCAAGCTATAATTTTGGTAATTCTAACGAAACCAATACAAAAAAAAAAGTGGTCTGATTTAACTTCGGTCAGTGAGCAAAAAATGTTTGCGTCTTTTTATACAGTGTACGTGAATATCAGGTTTCAACTGTTTGCACTTAAGTAAAGTGGTAAAATCATTCAGAACTTCAATCTCAAATTTCAATTCATTAT
Organism: Poeciliopsis paucimaculata; assembly: GCA_903067055.1. Lineage (NCBI taxonomy): Eukaryota > Metazoa > Chordata > Actinopteri > Cyprinodontiformes > Poeciliidae > Poeciliopsis > Poeciliopsis paucimaculata. Next base: position 21,553 of record CAEGAD010044727.1, read on the forward strand.
TAATCCCCCCCCCCCCCCCCGTGTGGACAGAAAATCAAACTTTTTAAAAACAGAAAACTTTCTATTTTTGTCAAGCAAAATCCAAGTAAAAACCAAACTCAGCACCTGTTTACTTTTTAAGACTGTTTGTTGATACCGATCGCATCCTTGGAGGCCATACTGCAAGTCCCACAACAGGTGAAACCGTATCCGTCTGTCAGCACAATGCTTTTGGCCCCTTAAGGTCCTCTGTAGGTGGAACAAAATCTGTCGGTGCAGGAAATGTTTGCAGTCGCTTGCTTTGCGCATTTCAAGTTAGCAGCTATGAGGCGAAAGCGGCAGACTCCGGGGAAAGCAAAAGAAACACACATACATAACCTTTCCATAAACTCACAATGGAATACAGAGTTACAAAAAAACAAAAAAAAAACCCAAAAAACAACGGCTATAAAATATGTATTAGATGCAATGTCACAAAATGAGAAAGTACGGTGGGTTGCAAAAGTTCAGTTGGAAACATTTGGAAACAGTAGAAACTGTTGAATATAAAGAGGTTAACTGAGAATGTTAATCATTAAGTACCGGTTTAAATAACCGTTGACTTCTATACTTGTTTTTAAGGAAATGAGGGTGAAACTGTCCTCGCTGTGTTTTTCCTAGCTTAGTAATTCCTTGAGTTATGTCATTTGTATGACGGCGTGTCAGGGGCGTTGTAGATAGAAAAAAAACTATTTTGAAAACTCAAAAAAGTCCAGGCTTTTTCTCTCAAAAGTTTTGGATTTGTTCTAGCAAGTTATCGACTTTTCAAACTCAGAAAGTTACGGGGTTTTTTTCTATAGCATTTCTGAGATTGCTCTCCAAATTTCTGAATTTGTTCTAGCAAAGCTTTGACATTTCAAGCTCAAAATGTTTCTGAAACAAATTGAGATTAACGTCAAAATCTGAGTTTTCGACATTTCAAACTGGGAAAAATTCAGAATTTGTTCCAGCAAATCTTTGTCTTTTGAAACTTAGAAATGTACTGCTTTTTCTAGAACATTTCTGAAATTGTGATCAAGATTTCTGAAATTGTTCTAACAAATTTTAGACTTTTGAAACTCAGAGATGTCTCTGTCCTTTCTAGGAAATTTCTGAAAAAATAAAATATATGAGCTCAATCTAAAAAAAAAAAAATTCTTCTGTCTTTTCCATCTACAAAGATCCCAAAAGGATCTGTAGGAACTGATCTCCATCTTGGCTGCGAGCTGCTCCAGTGAAACCAGGAGATGATGGTCTGGTGAAGCCAACAGGACAACATAACCTACAAAAAAAAACAGAGGAGGCCACTGAGGCCATTAAAAACAGACGCCCTAAACACCTCAGCTGCCCCTTGAAATTCTGTCCACAAAGGTAATAAACAGAATTGGTGACCACTGCTGGCCAGAGCAGGGCTGGCAAACGCTCTCTGTAAATATTACGGACGGAAACTTATTGCTTATTCCCGATACTCTGGCTGAGTCATTGTTAGGACTTGAAGTTCATCCAACTTGTTAGCCAGTGATCTCACGCCGCCCATTATGATCTCTGCTGCCGCTCTGAATCTACGACGCTTCCTTCTCAAACTCATCTGGGGCTTGTGGCTCCGGTTGAGTTATTATTTCAACTTTAGCAACGTTAATCAGCTGCTTCTGGTTGTAAACCGCATTGTTGCTACGGCTACGCATCATAGCAAATGACCAAAAGTTTAAAAAAATTTTTTTTAAAAAAAGCAAAAAAAAAAAAAAAAAGAAAAGAAAAACTCCTTCCATCTGCACAGCATCCAAAACCAGAGAGTATAATCGTCCAAAATTGTGTCGTTTCTGCCAGGAACGGTGGAGTTTAAGTTTTTTTGTTTGTTTTTTTTAAATAAAGAGAAAATTGGAATATGAGAAACAGAGTTTACGTCAGCATTCTGCCACCTGGAGCGGCACAACTCTAGAACACTAAAATCAATTTCTAGATTGAGATAACGGAGTATCTGTAGGACTTCCAACATGAGGTTCCACCCCTACGCCTTTAGGGCTAAAGCAATCGGATTAATGAATATGAATCAAATATTGAAATAACCGTCAACTAATTTATTTACCAATTAATTAATTGGAGTACACAGGCTCTAACAAAGGCCATTTGCTAAAAGAAAAACGCAGTCACAGCAGTAATCCAGTCAAAAATGTACAAAAAATATTCATTTTGCATTTAAGATTAAAAAAGATACCTCGTCTGTAAACATAATCTACCCAAAACTACTCAAACTGCATAGTTTTGGCTTCACCTGGATCAAATTCTGTGAAAGTCTCCTGTTGGCACCTTTTGCTACCCAGTTATTAGTCAGGAAATAATCATTTAAAATAAAAAGCCAACAACTCAGTTCTACAATGTACTGATGTTAATAAATGCACTGAACTTATGTCGCACGTTTCCAATCATTTCGACCACTTGAAGATCTTTATCACGACATGTGGAATCGAACCGACAACCTTCTGATCCCAGGAAGACCACAGTCGCACAATGCAAGGCAAAAGGCCTGAGATTTTCATATGTTGATGTTAGAAATATGTTTTGACCGCATATTCGCCCTGATGAAGCGCACTCTAAGAAAGTGCTGCCACTGCATTTTAAGCGTTAAAAGTTTTGCTTTTAATGTTGGAAAAAGTAAAAAAAAAATTATTGGTAATGTTAATGTATTCTTAATATTGTATAAAAAAAGATGAAGCGGTTTAATGAAAAGTCTGGCAAAACGTGTCATTTAAAAAAATAAAATAAAAACTCAGATCAATCACTTGATTATTTAAAAAAAATGATTAGTCGCAGCCCTACTTCTTTCCATCAGTCCTCTTGACTGCTTTTCTCCATCTGGCTGCTGACTCACACCCTTCTCCACGTTTCCTCCTCACCTCATTCATCACCCATTTGCCTTTTTTTTGGTATTCTTTTTCTGCTGAATCATGTCCACATAATCTGTCTCGAGCTTGCCTCTCCGTGGCCCTCTCAAGGTTCTTCATGCGAAAACCGCTGACGCGCCTCCACCGTTTTTCCCCCCTCCTCCTCTTCCTTCCTCCCGCTCTCCTCGGCTTATCTCAACATCGTGACCTTTCCGCCCGGAACCGTTGCCGGGGGCATCGTCGTGAGAGTCTCCTCGGAGGCTTCGACTTAAAACCGCTCGACTCGAGGCGGCCAAACGCCAGCGTTTAATCCGGCACGCGCTCGATAAAGCTAAAAATGGTGCCGAAAACACAAGGAGCCACAAAAATGGGGCTGAGACACCTGCTTGGGCATCTCACTGGAACGCCTCGATGGAAGGGAGAGTTCAGTCTCTCTCACACGTGGTGCAGATTAAAAAAAAAACAAACTGAAAAACGGGAGGAGAAGAGAAAGAGCTGTAACTTAGGACTGCTGGAGCTGGAACTCATTAGCGCTTTTCCTTCAATCACCTGTTATTTCGTGAAAACAGGACGAATAAAAAAAAGCAAAAAACGCAGACACATCTGGTACCGGAATCTGCTTCGGGCAGAATCTGCTTCGGGGCCCGTGCTTCCCCCTTTTTATTTATGGTACAGAAACAGAACCGCATAAATGGGCTGGAGGGAGCAGCTCCGTAACATATGCTCCTCGCCGCAGGAGAGGAAAAATAAATGTACGCCAAACCCTAAAAACCTAAACCAATATAGGAGCACTCAGAACACCAAACTGCACCATCGGGCTAAATAGCTGATTTCCCCCCCCCCCCTTTCTAATATGCCTTAAAACTACAGTAAGATTTTTATTTTTTTAATTTTTTTTAACAACATAGCTCAACCAAACTGTGGGGTAGTGAGAGAAGCACTGCCAAAAAACTAATTGTTTAAACCTCAGCAAGGATAAAAAGTTAGCGAAACGCCTTTGTTAACAATGACAGATAAGACGTAGAAGAAGAACGTTAGACGCTGCCAGAAATCAGGGGTCAAAATGAGAAAACTGAGAATGCAGTGGAAAAGTGACAGTGACAGAAAGGACTCTAATTTATTGCATAATGTGGAAACAATTACCCCTTAGCGGAGGAGGGGCTGGCACAGAGAAGCAGATGTGATGTCCAGGTTTGCTACCCGTGTAGCACATGCTCTCGGTGTGTGTGTGTGTGTGTGTGTGTGTTGCTCTACTCCACACACGCTGACAGAACGTGTTTAGCTGAGGTGGGACAGACTTGTGTGTTAAAAAGTAAGAGTGCGTTCACACCAGCCCTGTTTAGTCACCTTTAATCGAAACTCTTGTTCGTTTGGTTTGACAGTCCGGTTCGTCTGATCCGCCTAAAAACCTAAATCTTGGTTCGAGTGAGGTAAATGCAGCAAGCAGACTGTAGCGCAGGGTATTTCTGGTAAACAGACCCAAAACAGACTTGTGACTCTGGCGCGAGAGGGAGAAAAGCCTCTTAGTCTTTTACAAAAGAGAAATCCTGCAACTGCTAACGTCTCACACCACTTCTCTTAAGGAGGAAGTTGTGCGTCGTCTTTAGAGGCTCCTGTGTCGCTGCTTTCAGAAGTAAAATGTGAAGAAAAAAACAACATCTCGTTGGCCTCTAACCCTACATCGGTGTAGTTTAGGTTTCCAATATGGCAAGGTTTTTATTTTCTTAAAGTACGTAGGAAAATGTATGTGCAAAAACGTTCCAGGTCATGAACAACTGGTTTCTTTCTTAATGGTGTTAGCTCACCATAGCTGCCTGTTTGGTTTCCATATTTGACTCTGGTCCACATGCAAATCCAGCCTCTGGCTCGTGGTGACGTTAGATTTTAACCACTAAAATCTGACATCACTTAATTTTTGTTCTTAAAAAGGAAATTGTGTTTCGTGTCGTCTTCTGGGGTTTCTTTGTTGTTTCCTTCAGTGGTTCTTTGTGCAAAGCAGTAAATCCGTCTGCTCCATTCATTGTCCCTGCCACTGATTGGCTGAACCTCCAAGAGCAAAAGGTAAGAAAGGCAGATGTTAGCGTCTGTGGTACTGCTAAAATGATTATTAAAGTATATAAAGATATACCGTGTGTTTAGACGAGTGGTGGAAAAGTTTTAATGGAGTTAATTTCAGGGACAGTCATATTTGCGTTTGGGACGTCTGTGCTGCTAAACACATTTAGCATTGAGATGCTACTTTAGGCTAACTCCACTTAGTACAACTTTAATACACTAATGGTCTTTTCCAGTGTCCCATCAGATCATTTTTGCCGTCAAAATAAATCCCCAGAGGATCAGAGAAACATCTTTGTCGTCCATCCTTGTTTGCGAATGGTGCTGTCAAATTTACCGGCGTACCAGAAACGTGTGAAGATAGAGGTTCCGGCCGGAAATCCGGTATGTAAACTTTGAACGCATTAAAGCTTACTTTAATGCGTTTTTAGTTACATGCGTTTAATTACTTAATGCATAATCTAACTAATTAATTACCTAATTAATTAGTTACATTAATTAGCTAACGTAACCAATTAACATTAACTTGCTAGAATAGGTAGCCATAAGCCAGCAGCGTCTTAAGTATCTTTTCATTCATGCTATTCCATTGGCTGACCAGTTGATTTCCTGGCCTGCACTAAACAGTAGAACAAATATCTTCATGGCAAACATGAAAAAATTATTTATATATGTTTTTGTTTTTTTTACCACAAACATCTTCAGTTCCATTTTGCTGAAACTTGCAGATTTCTATATATTCCGTTGCCACAGGGGTTTTCTCTGAATGAATCCTTACATAAGTTGGTGTCGTTGAGGAATATGGTAAACAGAAACGCACTTCCAAATCCAAAGTGCTTTTTTTTTTCTTCTTTTTTATACATGACTTGTGTGTTATTTCATTTCAACATGATTCAGGAGTTCTTGGCCTCTGCGCAGATATGACTCCTTAAAATTAATCACTTCACTAGAAGCTCGGACTCCACCCGACTCCAGTTGCCAGCACACTAGAGCCACGCACGCCGGCGCACCAACAGCACCACTGCCGCCGCCATTTCCTCTCCGGAAATGAACTAGGACTCCGATTGGCTTCAGTTGCAGTCTGGCTGGTGATAAGGGAAAAATCTGATTGGCACAGAAGCGACGGGCCTTAGCCGAAGAGGGGGGTTGCGACGCTCAAAATACAAAACAGTGCGCAAAACATCTTTGGCGCGCCGCCACGCATTCCGGGTCGTCCAGATTCTGATAAAGCCACCAGCTCAGGTGGCTTAAAGCAGCAGATTTATTTCATGAGAGCGACTTGGCCGGCGGACAGAGGCAAACATGCTGGGCGAGAGCAGAGCGTGACTAGTGTGCAGAATGCTGACTCATTTTCCTCTGAGGGGAACACAAACGTCCAATGTAAGAAGCTCTGAACTGGAAAGGAGGAATAAAATATCGTCGTGGTTAATATCTTATTTATAACTTCACCGACAACTTTTCAAAGGAATATATATGTATATATAAGGCTTACACAGGAGTAATGCTTAGATCACTTCATCGGCTAAACATTGTTGCCATGACAGTCAACAGTGTCACTGTGTTCGTCCGTTTGGCTTGTCTGGAGGAAATGCAGCAACTTTCAGAAAAAATAAATACATTTTTTAAAAAAAGTTAAAAATACATACTAAATGGATGAAGTGAAAAAGTTTGGCAGCAGTGAGGAATTTTTTGAGTTCAGTTGTTTTTATGGGAGTTTTATGTAATAAAGCGGTTTTCACTTGTATTTTAAGACAAAGTAGTGAATAACAGTTCGGGTGTTTGTCTCTGCCATATTTGCACATTTAGAGTGTGTTCCCACCAGCTCTGTTTAGTCCACTTTAACCGAACTCTAGTTCGTTTGCGTAGGTGAACTGGTCCTGAGCCTCAGTACGGGTCGAAGTGAACTCTGGTTCCGTTCGGATGCGTATGCGAACGCCAAGCAGACCGGAGACCACTCCCAAAGCAGGAAGTGGACTGAGGAGCGGGGCATTGTGGGTAAATACAACCATAACAAACGCACAAGTCTGGCTATGGCTCATGAGCTTTTACCAACGACAAAAGAGGAAACCTACATTTCTTAAGAAGGAAGTTACGCTCGCGTCTTTGCCCATTTTTCTCAGTGGTTTGTTGTGCAGACAAAAAAATAAAAAATCACAAGTGGACCTCTAACCCTGCATTACAAGCTGCAATTCTATTAACATTGAAGTTGCACAATTTGACATTTCAAAAATAAATTTGCTTAGAGGAACCAAAAAGTTTTGGTTGATATGGTGACGTGGTTTTTCAAAAATAGTGTGTTTTGAAAAACTGCTATGAAACAACAAAGTTTGGCGCACGTTTGTAATGGAAACGCAGCTACTGTAGGGTTAGGCTTCCAAACCTGAACTGTGTTTTTTGGGCCTAACTTACCATATTTAATGTAAATACTGAATAATAGTCCTTGAATTTTTTTTTTCTATTTATTTACACTTCTGCTGAATATGGAGAATATTATTTTTAAACTGATCAAGGGAGACATTTTACCCCACTAGAATCCTATACATGCATTTTATGCATTAAGAAAAATAATAGAAAGAGATTAAAACCTGTTAATGTTGGCTGTCTGAATGAGTCAAAGTGGGTTTTCTTGTCTTTATATTGACCCGTTTCAGATTACATTCAAATCCCAACACACTGACGTGTGTGGCTGTGCCATAAAGAAGTTCATGGAGTGAGTACGAGTGTTTCTGCCAAGTTCTTCACAAAGGTAGATCTCAAAAGGTAATCCTTTAATGGCAAATGCACCAACAAAAAAAAACCTTCCCGCTCGTGTGCAACTGCTTCCTTGCTTTAGGGTGTAAGCCGACCGTGGCTCCCCGTTTGGTTTCCATCGTTGCCACGAGACTTCGCGGCAAAACTCAGCGCCGCTCTTCAGAGAAATGTTTCTCTTGCTAAAACTGCTGACTCTCCCGGGTCAGAGGTGTAGCCTTACACTCTGGCTGTCAGACAAGCGGCTCAGACAATAACGAAGTGACGCAGCGTGGATGGAGGAACAGAAGGAGAACACAGGGGGGGTGGAGAGATATCGTCTGAGTGTGAAAAAAAATAGAGGACGGGAGAAAAGGGAAAGTCGGAATAAGACAATAAGCATGACAGGTGGAAACCAAGAAATAATAGAAATATAAGCGACAATAGTTTTGGGGGGTTTTTGTATCCAAAGGCAAGGTGAAATATTACAATCGGTGTGTTCCTCTTATTCGTTTTTGCACATATGGAGATGATTTCTTGCAGTGGTTCAGGCTTTACGAAATGACAGCCAGATGCGTTGACTTAAGAGTTATGTTTTGTTGGCTGAATATGACTCCCGGCTACAAGATGTTGTGGCTTACAAGGTATGCCCCGACAAACACGCCGGCGTCTGAACCCTTCGCACGGAGCTCCGCGCCCCCTGTCGTCGTCCGGCCACGCCGGCCCCCCCGCGCTTGTTATTAGTCTTTTGGTTGCCGATTGTCAATCACCGGCCGGTGACTTTTAAGAGGCGAGCTGGAACGGCTCCGGTGGAAACTCGAGAGATTGACGTTGACTCGAGGCGAGCAGGCGAAGCGAAGTGGCCCGAAGATGGAGTGCGACGCTGGATGGAGGCAGAGGAAAAGGGCTGAAGAGCTGAAAGACCCTCGCTGATCGTTTTAGAAGAAGAAAAAGTCAACGTTCCGAAAATAAACCACAAAAATTATTGCAACCCCTGGGAAACTTGTTAAAAGCTCATAAAACTAAAGTCTGCTATAATACATGAGGCTGTAATGGAGATCCAGTTCGCTGGGTTTCTTCTCCCACCCCCCTTTTCCTTTAGCCGAGCGGTGTTCTTAATTTCTTATTTTCTTACGAAAAAAATGGAAGCAAGAGGTGTCAGAGTCCAAGAAGAACATCTCCTAGACCCATATTCGATTGAGGTGTAAGGTGGTGACTTAGAAAATAGCGATATGAAGTGACACATTTTGCTTCGATAGACAAGACACGACATTAGATAATGAAAAAATAACATTTTTTTATTCAGATTTGTAACTAAAATGTAGAGTAGACTATGTTCTATCAATTATGATTATCACCATTGGTAAGAAAATAAGTAGAAGTACTTATCACAGATAACAGTGTTGTTTTTTGTGATAAGCTACTTTTTAAGATAAAATAACTGGTTTTGTTGTACTACTTGTTAAAAGGTGCGGTATTAAGTGTTTCCTCATCACATAGTATCACCTCATAGTATAATCAAGTCACTAAGTTTTGGTCATTTTTAATAAAAATGCAAATTATATGCAAAATATATCAAAAATAACTTGAAAGAACATTAATAATTTAACACCTTGAAATTGGGGCTCTGTCTTTAAACACCCCTGCTCTTTCTGAAACGCCGCCTGCAGGAAGTCATCACAACATGGCTCCTCTATTAACCCTAAAACGACATTTTTACCAGACAATCACCTATCCCTCCCACCCCACCCCCACCCAGATCCTTCAGACTAGCCAGCAACAATTAGCAAACACCTGGTGGAGCTGTGCATCAGCTGAACTCAGATGAGCTTCATCTCAGAGGAACGCTGGTAAAAATGATAAAGGGTTTAATAGAGGAGGAAGGTGACCACTTCCTGAAGGAGGAGTTTCAGAAAGAACAGGAGTTTCTTAAACAGACAAGAGGCTCAATTTCAAGGTGTTTAATTATCAAATCAATTTAATCATTTTCATTTTTGATCTGTATGGCATTTTTAAATGAAAAAAAGAAAGTAACATAATTACTTGATTGTGCCATCATCTGTACTTTTACCACATTTTCTTGCTAATGATGGTTGGGACATACAGTACGCAACACTGCCCCTTTAAGGTATCTCATATTCTTAAGAGTTGCCGAATACTTTAGGCAAACCTTTCTTTTTAAAACTTGCTCCAAAAAAAAAAAAAAAAAGAAAAAAAAAAGAAAGAATGCAAAACAAAACCACGCATTCTGCTCTGCATCAATCTTTCACATAAAACCGAATGAAATGGATTTGGTAGAAGGCAGAGTACATGCTGCATCAATCAGAACTCCCGCCCACCCTCTCCCCCAAACACGCAAGCCACACACATTGGCCGATGTAGGGACAAATTGGAGCTGAGCATGGTCTGAGTCAGAGAGGTCCGAGGCGACTTGGCTACCAGGCCTGCTCTGCGTTCAGCCTAAACGCTTCTGATAGGCCTCGCTTGAAAAACGACATGGTGTTGAAGCGGTGGAAATCGAGAGCCGCTGGCACGGTGTGTTGTTTTAAGTAGCGGGCAGAAAAAGGGAAAAAATAAAAATAAAAATGTAAAAACAAAAAGGACAAGTTGAGGGGGCGGGGAGACTGTCTGCAGGCAGAGGACAGAGAAGGATGAGAGCCAAGAAACCGATAAAAGTATTACACATTCCATCCATCTATCAAAAATGTACTCCAGTCTTGTTTTTACTTTACATATTTGGAGAAAAAAAAAAAAAATCTATGTAAAAATTAGCTTTTGCCCCTGAGTTGATAAATTTATGTTTCAGTTCGACTGAACACACGACAAAAGATGTAAAGTTTCACAGCTGAATTAAAAAGCAAAAATTTTAAAAAGTCAAGCGTACGCGCTGCGCCTCCGAGAGCAGCTCGGTTTCTCGCCGACACCGTGGCGATGAGAGCTGTGATTGATCAGCTTTTCCAGCAGGAAATGAGAGGGCATCTCTCAGAGGGCCTGTTTAAACAGCCAGTTATACGGTTACTGAGTTGTTCCAGGACAGCCTGTCACGTGAGGCGGCCGAGGCGCCCCGCGCGCTCCGGCCGACGTGAGTCAACGCTTCCCTCCCGGGGTTGGACGTCTCCGAGGTGCTGCTCCCTCCCTCCCTCCCCTCATGCATCTCCGGGAGGCGCTCCGCGTTTTCGTTATTGTCAACTGTGCATGTTTGCAGTTTAGACCTGACGTTCCTCAGAAGAAACTGGCTCTTTGGGGTCAAGATTTAATCATGTATTCAGTGTCCAGTTGAATGTATATTTACTTTTCAGTTACATGATTTAATGACCCCCCCCCCGACCCCCCACTCCCATCCCACACTCTTGAGCCTCACCGTTTGACGTCGTGAATCTGCTCAGAGCGTCCGGGTCCGTTCCACGTCGCTTTTCCAACCACGTCCAATTGTACATTTGATTCGATTTGCAGAAATCTGATTTCATGCTATTATTTGCAGTTGGGGCTTTTTAAGGTTAAAGTGGATATAAAGCATGGAGTGGGGTTGGTAATCTGAACTGAACAATTTCTTGAGAGCAGTCGGTGAACGTTTTAACGGGGCTGTTGTTAAGGTTCGTATTCAGACGCACAAAACGCCAGCTGTGATTTCTGTTTCGGCCAAAATGGAAAGTGCTTCACCACCCTACAAAAATTCTTCAATTTTGTTGTGACCTCAGAATTGTGTGTATTGTATTAGAGTTTTATGCGATAGGTCACACAATATGTAATTGCAATATAGTGTTGAAAGTACATATGTACAGTTTTCATGTATTTTTATTCACAAAACTCAACACTATTTAGTGTTTGTTTTTACTTTAGCCCCTTTGTTGTGATTCCAAAAAATCGTGTGCAGTCAGTTGCCTTTCTCATTTAACAGAGAGTAGAAAATAACTTTGCATTATTAGAGACGGAGAGGCTAATGGTAATGTTGAAGGAGCTGCAGAAATCCACCGCTCAGGTGGAAAAGTCTAGTAAGGAGCACAACTAAATTGTACAATCGCCAAATCTTGCTTTTGTGGAAAAGGAGCGAAGAGAAATCTGAATGTGGTCCTGTTTGCAGCTTTGCTGTGTGCCACATAAAGGACAGAGAAAAACAAATTTACCATAAAAAGTAACTGCAGATGTTCAGCTAACTTCATCAAGCCTACGCCAGAGACCAAATGGGTAGCTAAAGCTACGGTGAATGGTCAAAATACTGCCAAAGTATTGTCTAAAAATGCTCATAGCTGTCGACTTCAATAGTTCAAACACCAAATTTAATCTCAACATACATCAATACACAGAGTGAAAACTGTCTGGTCTTCATTAGAAGCCAATGAATGAAGGAAAATTAATAGTCATACACATTTAAGTTTTTGACTGTTTTTGTGGTCCCGACTTGAAAAACTGAAAAGGTCCACGATGTGTCAGTCAGTCCTCTTGGTGGACATGCGCCTAGCAAGGGACAGCATAGCCTCGCTGAAAGCAGTGTCAGTTGAAATCCAAGGCCAGCCTTCATATTGGGAATGGCAACAAGGCATGGCAGTCTGACCTGAGCGTCTGCTTTACCTCCTCATGATAAATGGGCTTTAAACGGAGAAAACATATTTGCAGACAGTTAGTGTCTCGCAAAAATTCATCCAGCAAACTCTGGTGGGAGAAAACAGCCATTTGTGTCCAAAGTTTGCCCATTTAGCCTTGGCAGAGTGAGCAAACTCTTGCTCTTGTGCAGCACATTTCCTGCAACTGCTGGAAAGCACTGATGTTGTCCTCATCGGCCCACGACGCATGGTCACAGCTAATCTGAAGATGTCCAATATTGCTAGCACTGATCCCGTACCAGTGCTCATATTAGTATCCATAGTGTTGATGTTTGGATCCAAGCGCTCAGCCCTGCCGTCCAGAACATCCGGAAAGTATTCACAACACTTCCATTCTTCTATATTTTAAGTTACATCCTGGTTCTAAATGGTTTTAAATGAATCTTCTTCCTTAAAATTCTATACCAGTGTGTCATCCTTAAAGTTTTAAGGTCATGTACCTATAAAGGTCTTAAAACATCTTAAATTCATTGGGGGAAAGGCAGTAATTTGACCTTAAGTACTTTAATAATAGGTCTTAAATTTTGTCATGGCAGTACCATTTTTTATCATATATTCTATGCATCAGTTTTTTCTTGAGGAATTTTTTGGTCAGGTAAAACTTTGAGTCATGTGCAGACATCTTTATTGGGTTCAGCAGTTGAGGCTATCGCTAACTAGCTGCTAATATACCCAGAACCATCAACGGCACAAAACTCAGAAACCAAACTGAGTTTGGAACTCGTTTTAGTTCATTTTTGCCCTGTTTTTGAGAAGACAAGCTTTGATTCTTGCCAATCAAAACACAGTTCTAAGCGGGGCGGAGCCACTGAGAGTGAGAGCTGAGCAGCGAAAGGGGAAAAAAAGCAGAAGTCACCTCACAAACTCTGGAATCAGAAGTTTAGTAGTACAATGATCAAGGGCCAAGCTGACGTTATTTAAGAATTTTGTCTCAACAAAGATATTATTATGGAGAAGATGGAACCAAAAACAGAACAGGGAAATATAAAATGTGATTTCCTTTTGTACATTTCTATTGCAATAGAAGTCTTTAAATTTAATTGATAGCGTTCTTTAAAATAAAGGCCTTTAAAAGTCTTAAACCTGAGTTGGTTGAACATGGAGAAGCCCTGCACACAAACAATACCCCATTATCCCATTATAACAAAGCGGGATGAAGAGTTTTTAAGTTTTTCTGAAATTTATCAAGAATAAAACACCCCTGCCTCCCTCTCACAAAAAACAAAACAAAAAAAAAAAAAAAAAAACAACAACAAAAACATTTACGTAAACAAATAAAATAAAATGAAATTAAAAAATCTGAAACGTTGTGCATACTTTCCGGATGCACCGTGACACTTTGACAGTTAAAATTCTTCAGAAAAAAAAAAAAAAAGACTCCTTGATAAAAGAATGAGAAGGAAAAAAATTGCAGTAAAACTAAGCGCTTCCTCTTAATGCGAACCAGACCGAAAGCTCCAGCTCCAGTCTGTGCGAGGTTGATTCCACCTCTGAGGCACGGCCGCCGCAGCACAGGATGCAGGGGAAATAAAACCCTCAGTATTAGCCTACTCAACGCTGCATATTAATCAGCATTTAATAAAAGGAAAATAAATCGCCCTCCACTCCAAATATTATGAGTGACGCTAGCCTTGTTTTGATTTTACCGCTTTTTTTTTCATGCAAGGATCTAAAATAACTCTAGTGAAAAAAAAATGAAAAAAAGAAGGAAGGATGGAGCAGAGGAGGGGGCGGTGAATACATATATTTATATGAAACTGAGTGGTTACTGTATGTGCACAAACACTGAAAATCTGAAATGAAACAAACAGGAGGAGTAGTTACTCCGGTTTCCTAATTATTGAGATCTTTCCTGTGCAGATGGCTTAATTTCCTCGTGTGTGATTAAAACCAAAATGGAAATCACCTCCAATTACGACAACACGGGCCTTTAGAATACGAGCGAGGGTTTGACAGGGACATAAATCAAAGCTGCTATCCGCAGTTATATCTGTTTATTATTTCGTTTCTTTTTTTTTCTCTCTCTCTTTTTTTGAGGTAAATTGCTTGCAACCACCATTTATGCTCATATTAAGCCCATGCGCAAGCGGAGCTGCCAACCAAATACACAATGACACATTATATGGTAGCAGTGGAAGTGAGTTTCACATCTTAAAGGTACAGTACAGTGAAAATACTGGCTGCCTCCGAGTTTTATAGCAACGTAGCCGGAAATGATCTGAGATGAAAAGCGGAAATAAGATTTTGATGTCGGGGAGAAGAATGGCCGCACTGCACAGCTACAAACGAATGAGAAAAGCGATGGCGTATCCTCACCTCGTGCTACGTGGACAAGTGGGTTTAAAATGATGGCTGGATGAGGACAAAAGATGGAAAACTTTTATTTATAAAGTTGTGAACGCCTCAAAAGAAAAGTAGAAAAAAAAAAAAAAAAAGTTATGGTTTGTGTAAGTGCACAATCGAAATCGTTTGCAGGAAGTGGACGACAGTGTAGGGCATTCTGGGTAAATAGAACCAAAACAAATTTTGGCAAACTAACACTAGTGGCAGAAATGGGTCATAATCTTTTACGACTGACGGAATCTGACACCACTCCTTTTTTTAAAGAAGGAAGTTGCGCTAATGTCTTCTTCAGAGGTTTTCACGTCGTTTTCTTCAGTGGTTGTTGGAGCAGCGCCCCCACAGGTGAGGAGTGGAACAGGTTTCTCAAAAGGTTTGATTGTTTTGACTCAGCGCGGCGTGAAAGCGAACCACGGCAGCTGAAAACGTGACAAATGTTGGAAGATTGGTCCCCAATCGAACCGACATCCTTAGATACCTAGAATGATGACGAGAAATTAAGAGGATTTTAGTAAAGCTGTTGAAGACAAACGTTATTATTGTGCTAAATTTTAATTGATTGTTTGCACAACAACAACAAAAATTATTAGCCAGCTCTTGTAAAGTTTCCACACACAGATGGATGTTTAAAGACTATTTTTTGCTAATTATGATAATTATCTATTTATAGCCAAAAAAAAAAAAGTAAAAAATTTCATTGCAAATTAGAATATTAAATCAGGCTGATTAAAAAAAAAAGTATTTTTTAAAACAGAAATGTGAGTTTGATGAAAAGTGTGCTTAAGGCCACACTTAAAGGTGGTTATTTTCAAAATATACTTTTAATCTGACAAATGGGCCTCGTCTGACAGCATGTTATAATTTATTGAATGTAAATTATAACTGCATACTGTCATCAACCTGCTGTTGATGTCAGTATGCAGAGAGTTAGCAGAAAAGTGAATAAAACCTCAGAGCGGGGGAAGTCTAACAGTGAGTCAGTCAGGTTTTAGCTGATTCCAGCCATTTTAAAAGATTCAGAAAATCTAACCAACCACCTTGAAAAAACATCGGTAAAGCACTTACTAACAGCATGGAAAAGTTTAACAAAGGAAAACAGGGTTTTGTGTTCAGGGGACTTGCACAGTAACAAAACGTGGCCTGTGGGGAGCAAACCAAATCCTCTTACACATGGAAAAATGATTTATTATTTTTATAGAAGTTACACAAATAATGGCTGAATAGCTTCATGCAGATGGCTGCTGCCACTGCTGGGAAAATATATGATAAAACTTGTCACCTGTAAATTTAAAGTTGTTTTTTCCTTTTTTCTTTTAATGTATACCTCTTTAAGGTTAAAGTCAGCCACGATAATAACACCGGTATGATGTGAGTCTATTACAAGTTATGTTATTTATAGTAGTTATGTTACACATGAAAGAGTAGATGAGGATAGATAAAGAATCTGTTGTTGACATGTTGGTATTTTTGGGGGGACCAAATGAAAATCTGCTTTGGGACCCAAAAAGGTTTGGACCAGCCCTGTATACACTTCTTTATTGGAAGTGAAACAATAAATCTAGTGAGCTGGTTATGATTTCAGGCTATTTAACTGTTAAGAGGGACATTTCTGGGGTTTTTTCACGAAAAACCTTTAAATTTAGACATTTGGCCCCTCAGGAAAAGCTGCCAACGTTAACTCCTGAGCTGGATTGCCGTAAGAACTAGTCTGTGACTGGAAAAAAAAACAATCCGATTAACTTATAGATATAAAAAAAAAAAAAAAAAAAATTGATACAGGGGAAAACAAAATTTTTGTACTACCTCTGCATGCTGCTAGAACGCAGTCCCCAGCTGAAAAGCTACGGTTACGGCTCGTCTCGTTAACCCCCGGTGCCAAAACTAGGTGCAAAGTGTCTACGCAGCATTACGGCTCAGCCCAAAAATACTACGCAGACACACTTCTCTTTATACTGTATCTGGGAGTGTGAACAAGTCCGGCGCACACACTCGCTCGGATGCCACACCGAACACATGCTGACACACTGCAGTCCTTTTTACCTGCAGGCTCAGCTCTCGCCCCCCGAGCCAGCTCTCGGGTTACCTGTTTTCCTTCCAGTGAGTGTAAAGTGTATTCATATGCTCCTAAGAGGGCCGAGATTGGAAGGAGGCTGTTTTCCCAGTGATAAAAATCACTTGGCACCTAGCGAGGAGTCGGCATCTCGGCGCAGCGCGTCGCGGCACGCAGTGGAAGGGCACCGTGTCCGAGTCAGCGGAGCGCCCGCTCTGGCACGGGTTCAGTGTACACAGGCAGGAGAGGAGGACAAGCCACACATGGGTCTGAAGCAACATCAGGGCCCGGCTACTTAACCGCCGGGTTAATAGGTTTCATAACTTTATTTTTAAAAGGAGAAAAAGGCAAACACAGGAAATAAATAGAAAAATTGCCTCAAGGAAAGTTCTTACGGCTGCTTCGGAGTACAGTAGCAGCTACTGTTCATTCGACGTGTCCTTTTCACGACAATTCAATAATGCTAATGTGACTATATTGATGTAGCATTTAATAAGTAATTTCTGAGCAATTTGCAAGTGCTATCTAATTTTCTATAGGTATAACAATACACCCAACTCATGAGGCCATCTTGTGTTCACAAGAATGATACAAGTAGAGATTTTAGCTGGGCTTTTATCCAAAATAATATCCAGTATCCCATCGGATTGTTTTTCAAAGCAAAGCTTCATCCCCAGCGGACCAAGGGAAGCGGTTTGGTCGTCCGTTGCTGCCGTGTGCCACTGTTGCCTGTGTGTCAGTTGTGCTTTCGTACCAGGAACACATCGTCGCAAACATTCAGGCCTGCGACTTTGGTAGGTAAAAAAAAAAAAAAAAGAAGCTTTTTATTCAAATTTTAACCTCTACATGTTAAAATCTTTTACTAATTTTAAAAAGTGACAAATGAGTTAATCCAAATGAATGTGTTAAAGTAATAGCCTTAAATAAAACCTTCAAAAAATAAGGAGTAAACAAACCTCTGAGTCAATCGCCTTTTCTGAGATGACAGACTCATGAGAGTCTGCAGCCTCTACATCCTGTTTATTACAGCCATGCATGGGATCAACATCTGATGAAATTATGCCTTGCATAGCCTGGTTGATTTACTCCGAAACACTTGATGGACACACCCCTAACTTGCTTTTTTTTTTTTTTTTTTACAACATTTTAAATGTTCGCTCAAAATTCACATAAGTATGTTCAATCCATCCATCTTCTAACAGCCTTGTCCCTAGTGGGGTCGGCAGGAGTGCTGGTGTCCATCTCCAGCTAGCGTTCAGGGCGAGAGGCGGGGTCACCCTGCACAGGTCGCCAGTGGGTCGCAGGGCAACACAGAGACAGATGGCACAAACGATTTCTTAATTAGGAAGAGTTGCAGAGAGTCTCATGAAGGCAACACCTCTACCAGGCCTAGCTTGGATGCAGCAAACATGCTAGCTGCAAAGGTTAAACTACACAATAGTTGAGACAACATATTCTCTGATCGATCAATCAGTTCTTAAATGATGTGTATAACTTCACTTGTACTTATTTTCCATCTGGCTACGACAGCTTAAACCTGAAATGTACTTGAGAACATTAATTTCACTACTACTACTGTGGCTGCAACATCACTAAAAAGTTATTTTCTTTGACCTCAATACGTTCAAAGAGCTGCTCCTCGTGTCCCACAAAGATCGTCTGTGCCAATAACCTCTGCATGTCCCCACCGCTATCATACAGGAAGTTATCTAAGCTTCCTATAAGCCTATATTACCCAGAGAGACGTCAACGGGTGTTAGCTCGTGTTTTTCCTGTGCATTAACACTGTGTACCAATGAATTTATTAAAAGCGCCAGTTCCAAGCAAACATCACGAAATGCCAAAATAAAGGTCTTTGATATGAAGCGGTGCTGATATATGTTTGGCTGACGAGGTCAGTAATTCCTCGGAATTGGCATGTTGGCGAACTGCGCCGCCGCCGTTCCTGGAAACAGACGTTCCCCTTCGTCGCCTCGGTCAGCTGATGCCCGGCTCTTTCCTGCTCTGCCTGCAGAAGCTTAGGCCTCGGCTTCCTTATTGAGGCTCCCGAAGTTGACTTGCAGGACAAATATAGGGAGCAACACAATGTCAAGTCTGGGCTAATCATGAGGGATTAGCTGCAATAAAGCAACACTTTCACCCTCGCACACTGAATCAATGTGTAATGTGTCTTAATGGTGGAGGTAAACTGAATACTTAGTTTCAGCACACATGGGTCTCCATATCATCATTGAAAGCCACCTACATTGCTACTCGCGCTGCCAAACCACATGGCTGAATGAGCCTATGAGACACACAGAGTGTGTACTGTATGTATGGCCTTCTGGTCTTCCACCGCTCACTCACCACAGTGGGCTGGGACTTGACAAGGGGGTCCCAAGGATAGGGAAGGCAGTGTTACCTTCACTCTCAGCCCACTGGGCTATGGCGGATTTAGGGATTATTCTATCAGGGTTAAATTTACATTTGAGTCTTTGTCACTCCCTCTCAGCGATTCTGTTGCGTTCTTCCTGAAAGCAAGACCTCTGATTTTAACCTCTTTGCCCCCGAGTGGCAATATTGCAATCCTCAGATGTCCTCGCAGTATCGGTTCCTTCCTGATGCGAGCTGACACTTTCCACCCGCCCCACCTCGCTGTCCCGTCCTGATGAGAAAGACGTCAGCGGACATTCCTTCATTCCTGGGTTCTGGATCCTGCTTTAATAACAACCCCAGAGAGAGAAACGCGATCCTTCTCAGTGTGTCTCTGGCTCTGTTTTGCCAAGTCTCATCCGTTTGTCTACATCTTTGTTTTCTCACCCACAGCAGTCGTTCTCAAGCTTTTGCAATTATCTCCAGGTACCAGCCTGGAGATGATTGCGGGAGCTTTGACACAGTAGTCATTGCTCAGTTGTTGGCCTGGCCTGCTCTTTGTCGATATCCACATGCACCCACCCTCTTCAACATCCCATCACTTTCCAAAGACATCCAGCCTCCATCCAGCACCCAGGCCAAGTTCTGGCCATGACTTTCCGAAGGCAGTCCGTTGGACTCTGGTGCGACTGCACCTCGAGGCAGGGGTCAACAAAGGTAAAGAGGAAGTAACCGGAGATTTTTAATTATGGGCTTCAGTGGTGCGATGAGCAGCTCGGCTAGTGGCTCCGAGTTAGAGAAGACGGGGGGGAAAAAACAGAGTTTAGCAAAGATCTTGAGTTTCAAAGGGCACTCTTTAAATTGCCACCTGGCAATGGTTTGGTATGAAAGAAGTGGCCATCTTTTCCAGCTAAATCACAAATTGAGGTAGCTTAAGAAAAGAATATGACATTCTCTGTAATTAATACCCTGTGGATTCACCCTATTTGCTTAGATTATAAGTAGATTCAATGGCTCAGAGTCTAATTGGCAGAGAGTAGATGGTAAATTAGACATGGCAAGCAAGTCTGTTCCTAAATCGAGTCATGTGCTGTGCGGGAAAAAAAAAAAAAAGACTCCAAGCTTTTATAGGTCGACTTTTTTTTTTCTCTGTTGGGTAGTTTTTAATTTATTTTAGATTGCTAAAAGGCCCAATTTTCAGAACTCCACTCGTCCTCAGCGAGGAAAGCAGCTATTGGTTGTTGACTGTAACCAAATGACATTAAAGGATCCTACATACTCGGGACGTATTGTGCGTATTCTCATGATAAATTCCTTAATTTCCCACGATCCGAAGGACTACGAGCAAGTTCGATCAGTCCTTTGGGCGCCTAGTAACAATCCTTTTCCACTTCCCGACTGTTTATGCCGACTCCCAACCTTCTCAGCTCAACGTCATATGCGAAACCATTTGATGTGAACGCGGTTTTCCGCCGCAGTTTATGCAGCAACACCGAGGAAGTGCACGCAGCGGAGAAAATGTGGATGTGCCCAGTAGCGTTTGCCTCGAGTTCGCACGAACCTGTGCGGCGCGAAGTACACAACGCGACATGTGCTTCGATGTGTGGAACGCCTGGATTGTGCCTGTTGGAAGAAAGACATACACAACAGTCACCGCGCTCTCACCTTGAAGGGAAAGTGTTAAAGCTTGCCTCCTGCAAAAGGTAGTTCGGACTTCCCTGCAGCCCTGAATGGATTGCTGTTGTATTGTGGCAGGATGAAGTCAAACTATTTGCAATAGTGTGAAAAACCCAGTTGATCAGTTTATGTCTCTTAAAAAGGTAGCCGCCATTCTTCAACACCTTCTTGTACAACACTGAATTTTGGATTTTGAGGACGGGATTAATAAAAAAACATCAACATTTTCTGCTTTGAATTTTCTTAAATTTTGTAATATAAAACTTTAAAATCTAACACAATCTAACATGTTATTGGATTAAGAATCTAACATGTTATTGGATTAAGTTGATAAGATTGTTTTTCTCCTTTTTCCTTGTGCTTGAATGACGACACTTCAAACTCCTTTTGCTCAGTTTCACGATCTTTTTTGCACATGGAAAACCTACTATTACGGTGTTAAAAGCTTGAGATGCTATGAAGTAAGATATTTTGATGGCAGGAAATCAGACCGAGCAATTAATTACGGCAACCTGTAATGTGGTCTCGGGGACTGCTGAGACGAGACGGGTCAAAACTGGGTGGGAGGAAATCTGGATTATCATTGAGGCAAGACGGATTGGATTTGGCTCCTGTCCAGCTGAGGATCAGACATTTTGAGCTAGAATTTCCATAGTTACCATCTTATTTCCCCTCCTCTTCTTGCAACACAAAGTTGTAAGACAATCATTATCCTGTCATTTCCTTTCGGCGGGGTGGAAGGGTTGTCTCACTAGTGATGTTCATGTCATCTACTAAGTAGGGAGCTCTTCAGAAGTCGTATGTAATTTTGAGCTTCAAATCAAACCTCACACACCAGTTACTTGTTTTGAAATGGTAACAGGAGACTCCTGACAATAGACCCTCCCCTCTGTCCACGACTTCCATCTGAACCCTATTTGGCGCGGAGCTACGAGTCATGGGCACAATCACAAGGAAATCTGCGAGACAAAAGCCTGCTCGGAAAAGCTTAGTTGGGAATTAAATGATCAGTGCGCCGCAGGACTACTTTGACAGTGAGGAAGCTCTGGAGGTGAAGAGTCCAGATGTAACTAATCAAGCCAGGACACGGCGCTTCGGCCGCTTTGGTTTAAATAAAGTGCATGCTCGAGAAACCAGACAAAAGGATCGCACATGCTCACCGGCGATGTGGCTGCTGTTTTAATCATGTGCAACAAAGTATTGCCTGCTTTAAATGGCAAAAAGGTATTGTTCTCCAAGGTCAAATAAATTCGGATCACTATTTTGAGTTTCATAAATTTCGGATGGGATTCGAATGGTTTCAAAATGGAAGGCCGAACATTTCAACTCTGAACCGTGGGGAGGTTAAACCAGGATGCGGGTTAATCAGGAGGAAGAGAGAAGCAGATGCTTACTGGTAGGACTCCCTGAACGAGCTGTCAGCAGTAAGAAAGGCCAGCGCCGGACATGCTGAAGCTTTAGTTTTAGTTTCCCCGTACCGCTCACCTGCTTTACATTTAAAGCCATGTGTTTCTGTCGGGAGCAGTTAGCTTATCTTAAGTTTAGCGCTGATCCACCTCTATCTGCAAGCAGCCTTTTTGGAGAAATCTATACTTTTTTTTTTTTTAATGCACTTCTGAAGGCAATTTAATCGAGGTAAGAAAGACGGCCACTGTAATCATAGAGCAACTTTGCCTCAGAGATACAGAGCAAACAAATCTGAGCTTGACCCCGTGGCATGTGTCCAAATCTGATTTTTAGAACTACTTGTGATAATTAAATCCCTTACATTTTCTCATACCCACCAAACGAAAAGAAATGACAAAATCGGACTAAAAGATCTATTTTGCAATGAGCGCTCCAGCTTTCTACACCAGCGTTTCCCAACCCTGGTCCTCAAGGCCCACTGCCCTGCATGTTTTAGGTATTTTCTTGTTTCAGTCCAGCTGATTTCAGTTGATGGCTGATTATCAGGCACATTAAAGCACGGAAACCTCCAAAACATGTAGGACAGTGTGCCTTGAGGACCGGGGTTCGGGAAACACAGTTCTACACAATATCAACTTTAATTTGACCAATTTTAATCACTTGTAATGCTTTAACAAATAACGCTGGAGCTGAAAAGCAGCTGATGGCACAGTTTCAGGATGGCAAATGAGAAGGAAACTACTCACTTGTGTTAGCTTTATACAGGCTAACAACTAGCGTGCTAGGCTTGTCACCCAGTGGATTGCCGTTTTGTGTGTTTATTTTGTCTGTAAGCAAAATACTTTGCGATACTTAATTTTAAAGTTGCTATATATTTAAATTTTTACTATCTTACTTTTCTCCCCATTAGCACGGATAGGTTAGCATTAGCCCTTTAGCCATTAGCCAAATTGTAAGCCTCAATCAGAAGCCAACTTCTGCGTTGTGTAATACAGAACTTTTATGCTTGGTGTCACACTGGATTACAGTAAACTCTGTCAAAAGAACATAAGTAAAAGCCTCTAATGTATGACATTTACAGATATGGATAAAAGTTTTCTTTGAAGTGGAAAGTACGAGTAGCAGGTGACAAGAAAAGGCATGCTAGTTCCCTGCCTATCCAAGGCTAATGCCTGCACATCCGAAGCGAACACTATTATTTGCACCACTTTGTAATGCTGTGTGGACCCTCATTTTGATTTTTGTTTGAGTGCAAATGTGTCTCTTTTTCCCCTCTTCAAATGAAAAAACAAAAATAATCAAGTGTTCAAATCAAACTTGCAAAAAGATCAAATCGAATTCCATACCTTTGCGGACGAAGAGCCTTGTTTGTTTTTTTATTTTGTGTGTGTGTGCAGAGTCTCGACTCCTGTGTTTGATCTGGAAAGTCAGAAAGCCAATAAAAATAAGCGGCCCGGACCTTCAGCCGTGAATATTATGTGAATATTATGGTAAGTGCATTTGTGAACACTACGTCGCAAATATTTGCATTGCAATTCTGATGGACTTTTCATGATGACCCGTGTCACTAGAACCTGCTTGCACAGCTCAAAAGTGACAAATTGTCATAAGTTGTTTGGTGTCCAGACAAGGGGAAAAAACACAAAAAAAACACAAAAAAAACAGTCACACTCTCCCAAAAAAAAAAAGGCACCAATGGCTTTATTTTCCGCCAGCAGCTTGAACTTCGACTACTTAGGCCATTAAACCTTCAGATGTCTCCCTTTCACCAAAAGTGTTCTCATAATCCGGATGGCTGCGGTCGAAGCAGGATGGAGCTCTGAGTGGAGCGTTCCAGCCAAAGTACCGAGATATCATCACCGTTTCATTAAACGAACATCTCCGTGTTTCCGAGCAGGAAGAGTCTAATGTTTTCTGACGTGCCAGGAACCGGGGGGAACGGCAGGAGGAAGAGGCCTTCGAACACACTTCAGAAACCTTTTAAATTATTTTTAGTTTACGACTGCATTACACATTCAGTTACTTTTACATCCTAACGTGCTTTTACGCCGTTCTGGTTGGTGATTAAATTAATGCGGGATAGCGTTCACATGAAAAAGGAACGAAATAAAAAACACGGATAAAGCTCCTCCCACCCCGCCGCCCCCCGTTCTTCTGCTTTGATTCATCTGCGTCTCGAAGAATGCCACAGTGGAGGTCAGCTTGGAGAAAACACACCTCAGCTGTCCAGCTGCTAAAACGTTCCAGATGGAGCCATCTGAGCAGACAGAAACGACATTTCTTGCACAACCCAGTGAAGTTTTAAAATGCACTACTTTACAAAATCTCTGCAGGTTTTTGCGACAGACAAAAAGTGGGGAGGACGGAGCCCGTTGATGCTGCCGGAATCTGTAAGTCAGCGTCACAAAAACTCTCCAAACAAAATGTACGTCAAACAAAACTAAATTTCTCTAGTAAAAAGAAACCAAACATTCACATTGTAGTTAAGCTGATTTAATTTGTTTTTTAACCAACATATGGTCTGTTTTTTTATTTTCTAAACAATAACAATAAACAGAAAAATGTCCTTTTTTCAAATGTGGCCCTACATCGGGAAACTAATTTGTTTTCAAATGGTCATGTTGGATTGTATCCAGTTTTTTGTGTCGTTGGAATGTGAAGGAAGCAGACATGGTTGATGACAGTTTTGTTGGTTCCGATTGGACGACTTCACCATTTATACACATGCGGCACAAAAATAAAACATTTCAGAGATAATAACACAGAGGTAATGCATTGCTGACCATAGCATGCCAATGGAGTATATGTTCATTCACCATTTGTCCCTTAAATATATTCATAAGTTATTCGTAATGTTTTAGTTTAACATTGCTAGCTTTGCTTCACACGTTACAGTGGAATAGTTTGGGGTAGCACTCCGTTAGCTTACATCCAAGCATGGTTTTAAAGCTAATGCTACTGAACAAGTAGGTCATTTAAAAAAAATGTCTTTTATTAAAATGTATATTTCTGCTAAATGACATCTGTTAATGTTTCTTTGTCTGTCGCTTCGTTCAGATCCCGCATCCAGAACAGGTTTGTGCAAGGGGCTGGCCCTGCACTTCCTGTTTAAAATGGGTCCGTGATGTCATTGATGACATCACTGGGTTCAACCAAATGAAGGATTTTTTTTTTTTTTCTTTCTGGGTAGCATGGTTTATTCTCTTGAGCGTAACGTTTTCAGTTCAGCTGACCAGATCATTTTATTTTGTAGATGAATTTGTAAAATGTGGTGCAGACTGATGATACGCACTGATAACTGTTGGACTGTAAGACTGCAGTTGCGGTTACGGCTGTAACAGATTTGGTGAGTTTGATACCAACATGTTAGCTTTTACTTTTAGGCAATATTTAGCACCGTGTTATCCTGAACCTGAAGAGTTAAGATGCATATTTTCAAGTAAAACATATCCAGTGGGTTCTTGTCGAAAAAAAAGAAAAAAAAAAAAAAGAACTGCTGACAATTCTGTCCTCTTAACCCGCCTTGTCTTAAAGGGACAGTATGTATTTTCCAGTCATTTCATGCCATTTTATAATACAATCAAAAAATTATGTTACCTTCAGTTGTTATTAAAAAAATGCTACACATATCAAATATGACTTAAAGAAAATTGACTTTGTAATTTAACTCCTTGAAATTGGGCCTCTGTCTCTTTAAGAAGCTCCTGCTCTTTCTGAAACTCCATCTTTAGGAAGTCATCAGAACATGGCTCCACTATTAACCCTTTAACAACATTTTTACCAGCGTTGTACCGAGAAGTAGCTTGTATAATAGGATGCTCAGTTCCACCAGGTGTTTGCTAATTGCTGCTGGCTAGTCTGAAGGAGCTGAGTGGGAAATTAGGAGAGGGCTGCTCTGTGACTCAGAGGCTTGGAACCTCTCTCGAAAGGTCCAACCAGACGTTTTACACAGCTGGTTCCCATGGGAGATCAAAGATTGAAGGATTCCTCAAACATGCATGAATTTCTCAAGTACACACTCCAGTTATGTTTTTGATAAGGCAATAACATTGTAACACATCATGTAAAGCTAAAAAAATAATGTTTTTGTAATGCCTTTAAAATTTTTGCCTCAACCCCTAAATGTAAATTATTTGACTTGCTAATAAAGGCAGAAACTTTTGGTTTGCGTGTTCATAAGAAATGATGAAAACAAAAACAGCCATGTAAAGATTAGGCTCGCCTTTACATTAAATCAAATAAGTCTTACCACATCATTCAAACTTCACGCCACTAATTTTAATGACTTGCAACTGTGAAGGCAAAGAGGGACCCGAGCAGGAAGTGGAGCGACCGTGCCCAACGTGGACAGAATTTGACACGAAAACAGTAGAAAGCAGTACGAGCCATCTGCCCCCAGCCCGCCTCCTTTCACAATTTAATAAAGCGTAAAAATGTGCTGCGTTATATTTGGACCTCCTGTGCCGCTCAGAGTAGTGTTTCGCTGCGTCAGAGCTTCTCTCTCTCTCCGTCTCCGCGGGAGCGGAGGGTGCTGCTCTCCGTCCAGGCTAAAGGAGGGAGTTTTCCAGTGGCACGAGCCACACGCTGACAACTGCTGCTCTCTTCCCCCTCCACCCCCCGAAACTCACACACACTCGCGCACACACACGAGATGTACAGCGCCGCACTAAATCCAAACAACTGCTGAGCATTAAGATGCGGATCTGTCATTAGTTAGCTTGGCCTAGCTGGGTGAGACCGCTGTTATTGTTAAACGGAGGGCTGTTTGCACAAGCCATATCTTCGGAGGGAAACTGTACCGCTCTGCGGCTTTTTCGCCACAGCCTGAGCGGATTGTGTTTCTGCTCTCCTTTTAAACTTCTCTTATACACGTGAGCACTTGATGCGCGAATTTTAATCAGCTTAGGAGATGGGTCCAGATTCACAAAGTGATGGGAATGAGGGAGGCACGGTGGGTATCTGTCAGCCATTAGAGCACGGCATACGGCTGAAACAAAGCGGCGAGAAAAAACATGCATCATGTAGAACGTCTAACTTAGTTCTTTAACTGCAGCAGTCCCAGGTCGACGCTCAGGAAGAGCGAAGCAGATGTCACGATCGGACAAAAGGGAAGCTGTTAGGACGACGTAGAATTAGAACCTGGCTGAAAAAATAATAAAATAAAATGACGGGAATAAAGCCATAATATCATAAAAAATAAAGTTATATGTGATTAAAGTACAAGAATAAAGTCGTAATATATTAACAGAATACGTTTGTACGAGAATAAAGTCGAAATATGAGAATGAAGTCACAGTACGATGAGAATAAAGGCATAACATGTCTTAATTGTTGTAATACTTTGACTTTATTCTTGTATATCAATACGACTTTATTATCATAGATATGACTATTCTCAAATTATGACTTTGATCTCGTTTTATTTTAACTTTATTCTTGTAATACTACGAGTTTTTTCTTATAAGTTTTTTTAAAATTTTTACATGGTACGGCCCCAGCACTCCGTCGCACATCAGGTCCAAAAACCACGGGAAAAAAAAAAGAAGTAAAAGCGAACGCGGAGTCAGTGCGACCCCGCCGGGACCGCGCTCAGGCTGAAAAAGCTCAGGCAGGCTCCCTGCGTCCCCTCGCACGACTACAGGAAGGCTAAGAAATAATAAAAGAAAGTGGAAGGCATTCCTATGTGACGGATGGTGGACGGTGTGCTTCTCCCGTGGAAGGTGCGGCGGCCTTTCCTAAGTGTTGTTTAAACATCACGGAGAGCCGAATGACATTTAGTTGACGAACACCCAGTGCTCAGGCCGTCACATCAGAGTGGAAGAGACACAATGACTCAGCGCAGAGATTAATCACCGCAAACTTTCCAAGAACGGCACATCACACCTAGCTAACGACCGCAGCCCCTAACAGACGAATATGCCTTATTCATAGTTTCTCTACTTCTTTTGACATTGAAAATAAAGAAAACAGCTTTCCAAGCCACCCTGGACTGATGTAAAAATACAGTCGCCCCGTTTGTTAATACAAGGACTTAACTGTGATTGATCATATATTGGGGTTCAATTTTACATGCCCAACCCCGACCTGGTTAATGCCTGACCTGTCCTACTTTGCATGACTAAGAAATCATCTAAATTTGAAGCGGTCTCGCAACAAGAAAGAGGCTAAAAGAACTGAGAAAAAGAAAAAAAGCATTTTACAGTGATCTAAATTAGAAGAGAAGACAAATAACTTTTATTTATCCACTGGGCTAATTCAAGATTACCAGCAGCAGGTTCAAGGTAAATAGAAGCAGCGTGCATGTTCAAATGAAGGTGGAAATATAGAAACGGAAAAAATAAGAAGAAGACGCCGCAGAGTAGAGTCAAATGTACAACGTAGGTTAATAATACCTGGCCGGTTTCAAAAACAGCACACTCATGTGAAAAGAGATGTGCAACTGAGAAAAGATTTTTTTTTTCTTCTTTTCTTAAAGAGTACAAATTGTGCATATTTGTGCACAGAAACTAAAGATTATTTACGAGAGAATAAAAATGGTTGTGGAGATAATAGCAGGGAAGTGAACAAAGAGATGCAAGGTCACGATGGTTGTAAAGTCTAACAACTTCTGACAGGAAGGATTTGCGTTAACGTTAAAGCAGGGCTTCAGCGCAAGGCATTCTGGGTAAATACCACCAAAACAAACATGCAGGTCTTGCGCTAGCGATAGAAATGGCTCCTGGTCTTGTGCCAAAGACGAAGGAGAAATCCTACAGTCGCTAAAATCATTTTTGTTTACGTTTGGTGAAGAATGAAGTTGCGCTTCAGTGTCTTCTTCAGATGTTTTCGCGTCGTTACGTCCAGTGGTTGTTGGTGCAGCGCCACTAAAGGTGAAGAAGGGAATAGGTTTTTCAAAAGCTTCGGTTTGATCGGCAGTGCAAACCGAAGCACATAGTCACCTGACTATGAGGTGGATCTCAGCAAAGGGTTACGAGGCCGTTTCCAAATGCTAAAGTTGTCTGGGCAAAGTCTTTTGTAACGTTGATGTTTAATAAATGTTTATTCTTTCATACAGGGGAAAATTATCTGTGTTACCTTGATTGTTTCAAATGTGGCTGTGCCACTGAGCTCTAGGTTTAAGGTTTTTGGGAGTGTACTTAATATTTTATAAACTCTAATTTTTTTTTTTAATTACATAGTTAAAATGTATGGTTTTGTATTTTCTGAGATTATATTAACAATTTTGGTAAAGGCCGTAATTTTCTGGCAACTCGATTCGATTCGATGCTTTACTTTTGCCATCACTTAGCAGCCCAAACACTATGGTTGTAAAATTCATCATAATGTTTTGCATGGTATTAAATCTCTTGAACCTGAAGGAATCCCTCAGAAACGTCCAACCGACCCGTTGGGGCTACGCAAGAACTGTTTGTTCTGATTTTTGAGACGTTTCCCAAAGCCTCAGCCTCCTTTGGTTTTGTGTACATAAGCGTCTGTCCATCCCTTCCCAACTGACAAAAACAACAACAAACAAACAAAAACAAAACCCGACACATCGTACCAAGCCTTTCATCCGGCAGCTGTTTTTTAAACCAAAGACAGATTGCTCAGATTTTGTGCTGTTGGGACTGAAACCCCGTACATTTCTGAGAAGAAGCAGTCCACATTGTGGTTACCTTAAAAAGTGCTCAGTTGTGCTGCCAAACACCAGCAATGAAGCAGGATTCAGAATACATTCGAGAAGGTTTGGACGTTCTGCCATGTTGTTTTACTTAGAAAAAAATTATGTGACGTGAACAAACAACCAAACCTAATGAGCCAGCGTGCCACACGGAGGAGATGAAGAACGATTAAGGTGTATAAACAAAATGCGGCTGGTAAAGTTGTTTTTCTTTTCAGTTTTGCAAAAATCATTAGGACAATAGAACATTTGTACGTGAACAGCGAGCCGGTCACACTGGCCAGTTCAACATTCGTTAATATTGTAACAACTTAACCCACTGCTTGTCTTGTTCTTTGTAAAATAATCTATTCTTACAGATGATGTCATTTTTTCTTTTCCCTAATTGTCCACCAAATGTGTTGAGAAACACCCAGTATCCTTGTTGCTTGGGTTAAGTTTGGTTGCACCGGCTTAATTGTTAGCGCCATAGCTGATTTTGAAAACATCTAGCACACTTAGCTACCCGTAATTTTACTTTTCCGGTTAAATTCTAAAGCGCTTGACTTACTTAGCTATTTTGTAAATGTTCAGAGACATTTTACAGTTTTTGAATATTTGATGATTGACTGTACACATTTATACTCGCGCTCTTATTTTGAAGTCGGTGAAGACTGTTTATGCAGCTTCTCCTTGCGTCTTCTCATTCCTGCCAATAACTTTAGTTCAAGCAAGAAACATACAAAAACAAACAAAAAAAAACCCACTAACAGTAAAAAAAAACAAGATGTTAACCCTCTCCAGGCAGATGTTGCAGATTTGCAACAGCTAAATGCTACTTTGCTAGTCTTTGCAAGTAATTTGAGCCTAAGAGGGTTAAACAAATAAAATATCTAGGGTGCCACAGTAAATCGTTTATAAAGGCCTTAAAGCTTATGGCCTTCAGTTTGGCTAAATAACCACTTGCAGAGTTTCATGTAAAGGGTTTCCAATATGTCCAAATAATAAATTAGTTTAGATCTTGAGTGACGGCCTTCTCCTCCAACATCAGTGTCTGGCCTCACAAATGTGCTTGTAATATGTCTGGAGTAATCAAAGTCTGAACTGAGATCGTTGTAACACTCTTTGTTATCAGAAAAGGACGTCCAGATTCTGCTTTTTTGGGGGGCTTTAACTTGTTTTTAAAATAAACACCAGACTACGTCATGTCTCTCCTCTTGTGCCTGTTCTCTGTCTCTTCCAGTGGAACAGCAGAGGAAGAACTTGTGTGTGCATCTATTTGAAACTGAAATAAAACTCAGCTTCGATGTAGACTATTTTTGATAAATTCCCTGCTCTGTAAACTAAAGATTCTCCGCCGTGGACTGGATTTTCTGTCCCTCCTCAGACGTCCAACTTCACCGTCTTTCTCCTCCCCCCGTTTGAGCTTCTCTTCCTCGCAAAACATCAATTTGGCGTATTTACTCTGTCAACAGCAACGCCACCTTTTCCATCCTTCCACTCCGTGAGTCAACGCTTTCACACCGGCGCTGCCCTGCACGGGCGAAGCTGCTTTGCGGTTGAGCAAAGGGCCGACGTCCCGCGAGCCATTGAGCGCAGCGCCAAATTGAACCCCCTTTTTCTGTTTGTGTTTCGAGCGGAGCGTCCCAAACAAGCGCACGCCTCGTGTAAATAAATGGGGGCCCGATGTTTTGGCCGTGGTGTTGTGGAACCGCTGGCCTAATTGGCGAGAGACAGAAGGAATTACTGAGTGATTCAGCCGTAGGTTCTGCCGCGTAAGTAAAGGCAAACAAGCAAATGCGGCGACGTTACAACATCCAGAGACAGTTATGGGTTCTCTTGTAAACCAACACCAAGAAAGAGAGAGGGAGGAAGGGGGGAGAAAGAAGAAAAAAAATGGGTTGTGTAGCTATTCAAAGAAGAGTGTGTTTGGAAGTGTGTGCAGCTCGGGAGCAAGGGAGCGGGGCGACGGGGTGAAATTAGCCCTACCTGACATCTGTAAGCTATTAAAGCAACTTCAGGTAGCACATGTCGTCCACATTAGGCTGAACCCAGATTTACATTTCCACATCTCCACAAAGCATAATAAACAATCAAAGGGGCGTGTGCAGGCAGGTTACCATCAGTGAGTGCAGACAAAGGGAGTGTGTGCGTGTGTGTATGAGATTGTTTAAAGCTCAAACTCATTCGTAGACCGTTAATACAGCTGTCGGCAGTGGAAAGTCGAGAAAAATTTTTATTATCTGCTGTTCTTAAAATTTTTATTGCTATAAAGCATTGTGGAAATGTCCTAATCCAATGATCATTTATTTATATTTATTTTGTAAGCCATGGTCTTTTTTGTTTTTTAGGGTGTGTGTCTGGACTTTGACTGGGCCCTTCTAAAGCATGAATATGCTTTGATCTATGCTAGTCCACTGAATCTCTGGCTATGCTCTCTGGGACTGTTGTGATGCTGGAAGGTGAACCTTCTGAATCTTTTTCTTCCAATTATTTTTCATACTTTTAGCAGGGAAAAAAAGGTTGGTCAGATAAAGGAAGCAAAATAATTGGAAGCGTAGCCAGAGATTCAATGGACTAGCATAGATTAAAGCATATTGATGTTTCAGAAGGGCGCAGTCAAAGTCCAGACTTAAACCCTGTTGAGAATCTGTGGCAGGAAGTCAAAGCTCCCGCTATTCCAGCTGACAGAGTTTGAGCAAATTTTGCAACGAGAACACCAGAGGGTCAGTGAAAGTCCAAATTCCAGGGGTGCCCTCAATAGGAGGACTAGGGGGGCCATGGTCCCTCTTAAAAAATGCTGGCCACCACACTGGGGTTCAGAGAATCATGTTCATGTCATAGAAAGTTTATTAGAAACTGCTTTGGGTTTATTCAAATATCTAATACGAAGGACACGGAGATGAAAAAGAAAGAGAGAAAGATAAGGGAACAGGGAAAAACCCTAGAAGTCTGCTTATACACCTGCCAAAAGAGAGAAAACCAAACAACATATACTTAGATAATAATACCAGCTCTAACATCACTGAAAAGTTGTTTCATTCCAGCTATTCTAGGTTAAAGCAAAGTAATCAAATGAAAAACAAATGATCCGGTCCTGGACAGAAACCGAGCGAACAAGCAGCAACAGTCCAAAGATGAAGACCTTTAGGAATCCCACAGAGCTACTGATCAGGACCTCTTCACCACAAACTGACAGAGTCCGCCTCCTATTAAAGCTACATTTCTCAGAACTTCCATCCCTGGACTTGCAACCCTCCCAGTTAAAGCTGCAGTTTGTTTGCAGGTTCAACCTTCTACATTCAAAGCCCCGGGTTTCGGTGCCAAAGATTTAGCTGGCAGGCAGCGTGGAAAGCAGTACAAATTAGCACCAGTGTGACCAATTACAATATTATAATGCTGCTTACACATGTAGGCGGCAGTAAAACTAAAATACTGTGAAAGTATTTTAGTATTGCCTACGGCGCCCTGCCAGAAACACAGATTATGCCTTTTTTTTTTTTTTTTTTTTTTTTTTTGGTTTAAAAAAAAATTTAAAAAAAAAAATTTTAATAAAAGGGAAAAGGGGATAAAAAAAAAAT